>KZ653034.1:99449-114726 GCA_001010745.2 Gerris buenoi | reverse complement strand
GAAAGATAGTTCAAGTAAAGTAAAAAATAGTTGAACTGACTGAATTTACCCGTAATTGGAATGGTGAAATGGATGATTGGAATAATTATATGGATCGAAATGGTGAAATGGAGATATTCTTGATCAGATAAAATTTGTGTTACAAACTCTAAAAAATTAATCATTTTATACGTTGAGGGATTTAACTCAACAAATTCGCTGAAAATCTGAAAATGCAATATAAGACGTTCGATAGAAAATCACTTTTAAAAATTGCTTTTGATCGAAAACTCTTTAATTATTATTTTTTAGTATGTTAAATTTTCTTTTGACAAAAAACATAATCTCTCAACTTTTTTATGGGATATTAAAAGCATTAAGTAAATTTTTACTATTTAAGTCCATATTAATTTTTATTATTAGATTAAAATTTGTTCAAGATTAAGGACTTTCTGAATGAATTTGTAAATGGTTCGGAAGATAAGTTTGCAATATTTAAATCGTAGATTTCTCTGGTCGGTTGTTCTCCCCGCATCTGTTTCTATAGAGCATCCTAGAAGTTGTAAATTGTTGTAAAAGATATAGAATAATTTCCCCACATTCCTTGCAGGTGACAAGTAACCGGTGTTTTATTGATCTCGAAGTTGAAGAGCGTTAAGAATAGTTGGCATATCATCAGATATCTCCGAGAATACATCATGGCATTGGGTTTTTACGGCATTTGTTTTATTTTACTGCATTTTACTTGTATTATTTTGCAATTCTGTCCGAGTTTTAAAAGCTGTTTATTTCTTGACTCATTTCCTATGACGACAGTGAACTTGATCGGTCTTCTCATGAAACCCTTTTACACTGTAGCCCTGCCCTTTCTTTCCATACGCATACGTGAATGAATTCCGAACAAGATCGGAGGTTTTTCTTTATGATGTAGCGCGTGTTTGGCATTTATCCCATCCAAAAAAACAGAAGCAAGAAGAATGGCGAATTTTAAGTGACCAGATCTGAATTAATGAATGTAACAAAATAATAAAACCACACACAAGCTTTTTTAGATGAATCTAAACGTCAGAGAGACTGTGATGAGAACAGAGTGTGTTGAATACTGAATTAGTATGAATACCCCAGACATAAAGTTCGAAATATGTTAATAGTTCGATGATCTTCCCCAGTTTTTTTTTATCATTGAATGGTCTAGACATTTTTTAATTTAATTTATTGTTCGCTCGACAAACTTTGTGTCTTAAGGGTTTTTTTTAAACCCTAAATATCAAAGTTTACCATTTTCCAAGGTAATTTCAAGTGAACAATGTATTGTGATACGTAACATTACGTCATCTGTATTTCCCTCTTTTTTATAAACATCAAAAAACCTATTTTGTATTTCACAGAATATATCGTCGTGTTTAGTATGCTCTTAAAGACATCTATTGTTATTTTATTTCTGCATGATGAATATCGCTGTAAATTTAAAATCTATTCTAACACTTAGTATACAAAAAAATGTACATAATAAATTAGACGCTTTCAATATTATGTAGTTTTAAATTATAATCTCATTTGTTTGTATATTTATTATTCTTATTCTTTTATTAAATTTATCGATGACTACTATGTAATTAAAAATTATCTTTCAGATCATATTATCAGATTCTAAAATAATAGTTTGATTGAACTTGCGCAGAAAAACTTGAAAAAGGCTGTGATTAGGCAACGATTTATACTATTATTTTATTGGATTATATTATATTTTAGGATTATATTTTCATTGCTATTTGCGGTCAGAAAAGTCATAAAAATCTAGGTCTTCGGGTGAAGACCACGTTTTGAAGGTTGTGGTGTGTTTAATGTTCCGTTTCCTTTTCTAAGGTAAAGAACAATTGAAAGTAAATAAAAATATACGTATATTATCCACTCACGGTAGCAAAATTAAGCATTTTTGAAGTGTTTTCAATCTGTAAAATGACATTTTTCTTGATTCTTTTGCAACATGTCAAAAAAGCACGCAGCAAAATATTAAAGTGTCAGCAAAAGTTCAAAGTATTTGAAAAATAACAAACAGGCTGTACAATTTTAAGGAAAAGTTTACTAGATCGGTCGGTTATGAACTCTGCCACATTGTTCATTTTTATATATTTAAGCGTAATATTCTGCTAAATATTTATCTTTTCTTTTTTTGAATATATACCTACATTTAAAAATTATAATAATAATTTTTTTTTATTATTTTACAGTGATTATTAAAAGAAAAGCGCTAAAAATTGAGATTAAAGAACAGCTGTTAATGTTAATTAACTAAAAGTGGCAACACTGATTGATTTGCCTTTGTTTTGCTTTAACTTGACTCAAACTTTGTTTTTTTTTTCAAATTTCATTTCAAAATCTTTTATATATTAAAAAGGGACAATTAGATTCATTTTTCTGCCGTTAGTAGATAAAATATAGTATGTAATATGCGGCAAAGGAAACATTCCTGACTCGGTTAAAGATTACCTGCTTCGGTTACACCTTACTTAGCAAGTAATTAACATTTTCCTGCCTTTGGGTTCGCCTCGTCAGTCAAAATGGGATTTTCCTAAAATAAAAAAACAGTTAAACAGTAAATTTCCAGCTTAAGCTTCGCCTCTGCAGTAAATTTGTTTAGCCTATCTTCGCCTTCGGCTCGGAACTAAAACTTAAAAAACTTTTAAGCAAAATTCCATTTTGCTGCCTAGTAACATAAATAACTATTAATGTGTCAAAAAATGACATTCCACTTTATGTTCATTTAATGATAACTTAAGCACCGTATGAGCAGATCTTAAAACATTTATTATTGACAGCTTTTAAGAATTGTTTACCGTATATACAACCAGTACTATATTGGTAAGCTGCTGCTGATAAATATTACCAAAAAATTATACCCAACATCGATACACTTATTTAATCATAGTAATATGAAATAGTATAATTGATATTGTACTTTTTCACTTTAAAAAGTTATAATACCGATGATATGCAGTACATACTTCAGAAGCAACGGCTTCAAGGTTTAATTAGATATATGTTACAGTTGTTTGGTTTATTGTATACAATATTTTAAATAGTACACGGCTTGTGGGATATAGTATATAGTTGACATTTATTATCCAAGAATATTGCATTGTTTTACTATTGTATGTAACTAATACATCTTGTTCACTTGTTATCATAGAATCCTCTTTACAACATCCCTGTCTTACTGTTTGGTTAAGTTTTTTTTACTTGCACCATTTTTTCACGAACCTGTTACTTTGGAAACGAACAATAAGTTGACTTGGTTACGAATTGAATGAGACTGACGTTTCGTCATCTCAGTTCTTGCAGTCTTTCAAGTCAAGTCCTTGGACTTTGATCAAACAATGCTTTGTACTCCCTCGCTCCAATATCTGTACTCAAGCTGTTTTTTTGTTTATTTTACTTGTCAGCTTAATCCATACTTAGCGTAAGAAAGTGCTTGAAATATCCATTAGTGTTGTCAAGGTAATCAGCTACTTGTGAAAATTTTTTGTGTCAAATTCAAATTCAAACATTGACTTTAACTCTATAATACTCTAAAAGTGATTTAAATTGAACAAAAATACGTGTGGTGTTGGGACACCCGGTAGGAATGAAGTTCCTTACATTTTCATTAAATATAATTTATAAAATCTCACTGCTAAGTGCGTAAACGTTGCTAATTACTTGTACATGGCGGAGTTAGAAAGGAGACAAAATTAAAAGTAGTTAACTGTTTGTACCTAGCCGTTGTTTTCTTTATTTTAAACGTCGACGTTTAAGACGTTTTTAGGTCCACTTTAACAAATTTAGCGATCTTTATCACTTCATAACAGTGTCGGTGTTCGTTTTACTAAAATAAATTATTTAAAAAGTTGTTTGACTCATTAATTAGATGAACTTAGAATTTTTTCTTGGATTAAGTACGCAGTATTATAATAATATACCTAATATATTTAAAAAAAAGCATCAGCACAGATCAATATTACTTTTAACAAAAACGGTGCTTATATTTTCTGTATTTACAAAACGAAGTGACATTTTGACATATAACAAAATAAACAAAACAAGTCGAGGAACCGGTTTCCTTAATATTGTTTGAAACTTCCGTTTACGCGAGCGATGCCCGTGAAGCTTGGGCATTGGTAAAATGAACATGTGTACCAAATTTAAACTAGTAGATCAGTAGATTTCGTGACGGTGATTTTGCGTGACGCTTATTTTGTGACGGTGATTTTGGTCGTTTTTTTTTGGATTCACTCCCGGGCTCCAGAACGTTCCATTAGGAACTTCGTTCTAAAAATCAAAACAATTTTCACAGATTTAAAAAATGGGGGAAAATTAAATAAATTTGACAATAATAGGCATAAAAAAGTATTCGAAATTAGACGCTGAACCTATGTGCCACGCTAATTGGCAGATTATCTGAATGGTTTATTGAAATGTTAAATACTTTATAAGAATCAAGTCAAAGAAAAAGGGTTAAAAAGTCAAGTGAATAAAGTGAACCATATGAAAGACATAAAAACAAGAAGCCAGAGGAATTCAACGTCTCAGTGGCGAAGCGAAGCTGCTTAAACAACCAAGAGGGGGTTGTTCTCAGTAAAGGGGGTTAATGATGGACCTTGGCACCTATAAGCCT
This sequence comes from Gerris buenoi, assembly GCA_001010745.2. Classification (NCBI taxonomy): domain Eukaryota; kingdom Metazoa; phylum Arthropoda; class Insecta; order Hemiptera; family Gerridae; genus Gerris; species Gerris buenoi. The sequence goes on along the minus strand of KZ653034.1, from coordinate 110,093 downwards.
TCAAGACTTATTGCGACCTTTCACGAGTCTCTCTAATACACCTTCATCTGCTTCTTTGGCGACTAACTTATGGACTTTCATAATAGAATTACCATTAAAATGTACTAATTTACCTCAAGATGTTTATTAAAGACCTTGACTCTAGACATGCTTGAGGGAATCGTGTAGTTTATTGAATCTTATTACGAGAACTCGAGAATTTCTCGTCGTAACCCCTCGCAACTACTGACAGTTAGAGTAGAGTTTTTCTCACGGTATCTCGGAGTATAATTGAGGAGGGAAGTAACAGAAAGAAACTGACCAATATAAAATGTCCAGTGTTGTCGCTCTGATTTATTTTAACAATTAAGGCCCGTATTATAGAACCACAACTTGGTTTTCAACCTTTTTATCAATATGCTTTGTTCAATCAAGTCAACGTTTATCGTCTGTGGATAAAGGTTAGTGGTTAAAATTTTATGTTGGTCCACAGGTTGGAGTAAGATAAAAATATTTCTGTGGTATGTGCCCCTTCTTCACAAAATTCATAATAACCTCACCCACGCGCTTTTTATCATTTTTATGATAATACCGGTCTGTCCGAATTTATAGAGAAGAAATTGTCTGTAGGACAAATGACTTTCCAGCAGCCAAAAAACGCTTAGTTGCGATAAGACGTTTGCTCCACTGATATATATTCGCGCATCAATGTTTAATTTTTTCGAATGGGGTGAGCCAATTTTTTCTTGCAAGTATGCAAAACAGCTGTTTTCCATTCATAAATAGTTTTTGTAATTTTCATCGTCTATATAACTTAACAATTTCGCGTAATTTGTTGTATGAAGGAATAATTCCTTGAACCATGTCTTTTTTTTTAACAATAAAGCTATTAAAAGACACAAAGCCACTTTCCGTTTTTTTTGGACGTTGGTGCAACGAGGGATTACATTTTTTTTTTTTAGAACTTTCCAGTTCAGTTTTAGAAGTGAGACTGAGGTAGGAAGTCTGTGTTGGTAGATCCAACATCCGAATCCTACAATGCCGTACGACCAAGTTGGAGGGTGGTGGCTGGTTTACAGGCCACTTAAAAACATTTTCGGTCTAAATGTAAATAATAAAAGATTTGACGACATAGCAACCCCACTTCGTTTTCCTCATATACACCGTGGGAAAATTCTACTACTGGTCTCTTGTAAACAAAAAAAAAAAAAACTGTAAACTTCAAATTGCATTGTACCTCATGTTTAAACTAGAGTATTTAGACTTTTTTTTTTAATGTGAAATATAAACTTTTATCATTATAATACGTGGCTCAACTGGCAATGGATGGATGATGCAGGTTCGACGTGTGTGCAGTCAGTAGGTATAATTTGGATTAGCAACCGGAATAATCGAAAATGTTGAAAAATATAATTTTATTGGTGATTATGCACACTCGAAATTACTTTCTTCTTACCCCATGACTCAAGATTATTATATTTAAAAATGTTAAAAGATTTAGTGAGTAGAAGAACTGCTTTTTCAGCGGTTACAATGTAAATATAATAACGTAAATATTTTTTTACCCGGAAATTAAAATGTGAGTTATCTGCTATAGAATAAGCTGACAGTAGGGAACTACCTGAGACTTACCAGACTAACTCACAGGTAGTTTATTACCAGCCAAAGACAAATCCTGTTCTTTAACTGGTCAAGACGTGATATACCTCATCCAAAGAGATTTCCCCATGCCCTGGCAACATTTGATTCCAGTTCCATATTCTTAATGGCATTTGAAAATGTATTTATGAAACTTTAAAAGGCGACTATACCAAGAGACGACTATTGCTCTACTTAAAAGTGGCTGATTATAGTAAGATAAGTTTAACTTAACATATCTAGCTTCGATCTAAACAACTAACTTAGTTGAAGTCGTCCCTAAACGGTATAAAAACCTTAACACTTTAATCGTTAATTTAAATTTTGTTGCTTTTATAAGAATCGAATCAAAGAATGAACAAACGACTAACGTTAAAATATCAGCTTATTTGACAAAGCACTCAATTACTCTAGAAAAACCAAGTAAAAAAATTAAAATATTTAATTCTTTAAATTGAAAGTAAACAAACCACCAACAAAAGCCTTGACAAATTTGTACTAATGGAAACGAGGCTTGAGGAGGTCAAATTGAAAATCAAAGTTGCTCTAGAAAGAAACTGCTGCCGACCAAAGTTAAGCTCGTCATTTGCTAATTTAAAGAGTTATCTTGCTTAATTATTTAGTTCATTTCAAAAAGTTTATTTCTTTTATGTCGAAAATTGTTCTGTGTAGTAATTTCTTTCTAGTATTATCGATTCTTCTACAGTGTGTATTTGTACTTCTTGATCGTAGAAAATAGAAGTAGTATTTTTTTAACTCTACGCTTTCTTTCTGTGTTCTTCAAAGTCATAAACGTCGTACTGCAATATTTTATTGATAACTCTCATTATTTTTATTTGAAAAGACGTACACAATTAGTAACCTTCGTTTTTCGTTTTTTAATAACCTTTTTTTAAACACTGACTGTCTTGTTCTTAATTTATTTTTCTGTAGATGTTCTTTCTGTATTTGTTTCTGTTCTGTACAATTTATTGATTGTACTTTCTTACTTATCCGACTTTGAAGCCTGGGGGAAACTTTGGCCTCCATAACAACCTGCTACTATGAATTTCTTTTTAAAGCTCGCGATGTCTGTCCATCGTCTTATTTCCATATTTTTTGTCATCTTCCACGCCGTCTATGGTCCCTTTTTCTCACGGTCATTGCTGACTATACCTTTCCTTATGCACTTGGGCACTTTTTTCTCTTGATTTTGGTCCAAACCACCCCTACTACACCCTTACTAGTAGTTCTTGTGACTATACAAAGCGTATTATTTCTTGGCCTTTGATGAAGTTCTCCAAGCGTTTCTCGGTTATGTAAAACTTGATGCTAAACTGATTTAGACCTGTAAAAGCTCGTTCATGTGAAACATATAAATTGAAACATTTTAACAAGAAAAAGGATAAAAACTAAATGGATCCACTAGAGATTGAACCTATTACCTCCAGAATTCAATAGAGGTCGTATGACATGAGCTCGTATTAATGTACCTAGATGATTTAAAAAGAAGTTTGTACTTCTACGTGTATTTTTTTGTTACCAACCAAATTTCTTTTAATAACTACTCAAGTAACCCTTATTTGATAAACTTATTTGAACCCTTTAGAAATTAAACAAATTCAGTCATACTAATTTATAAAAATTATTTTTTTCAAAAAGAAGTTACTTCTTCTTACATATATGTACCATGTACCATAAGTATATATGTATACCTCTTAATAATATAATTTTATTTATTTCACATAAACAGAATTACTGGCTAAAATACATTATATGGTAAATTCTCTTTTAACCTTTATGACTAACTGAATATCGGTTTATATGTAACCGATCTTTTACTGTTTATTTTTCCATAAGAACTATAGTCACAAACGTCATGAATGATTAATACTTAAAAAGATTTATAGTAGTACTTACTACGGTATATTATACTACATTGAATGAATATAATTAACAATTTTAATTACAAGTCGTGAGTTCCTTACTACTATTGAAGTTTTATAATTAAGTAATTTATATACAAATATTATAAATCATTGAACAGTGTAAGAACTGCTATTAATAAAAGCTGCTTCTATAAATATTCTATTAAATTATAAATAAACGTCTCTTATAAAATACTTTTATTTATTTTATTTAATACTTGCAGACCTTTAATATTGTAAAAATTTTCATTAAACATAATTTAATGAATTACGTTACCTACACCCATTAAATTAATCATTAAAAGACTTAGAACTTAATTTTACATTCAGGTAACTAAGATATCATACAGTTATACTGTGTGGAATTGGGAGAAAGTTGTTATCGTAAAAGCGTTGCTTAATTTATTCTTAAAATATCAGCTCGTTATACGGGTGCCACTTCCGAATCTTAATCCTTAATATTTTCTGTTAGATTAATCTCCAATAGTTATCTTTACACGTTCTTTTTTAGTTTAAATCTTAAAATAATCAATAGAATTCCAAATTTTATTTTTATGCAAAATCATCTCTTTTAAAAAGTCAATTTCTAATGTAAAAAGTCTAAAACTAAAAAAAAAATATACAAAAAACATGACCTACCTGAGTCACTATGTAAAACCTTTTGATAAACTAAACGGAAATATCAAAACTAATATATTGCGTAAATAAAAACAGTCAGATATTTTTATAAAACATAACGATATCTGGAAATATATTTCTTAATCTTTATCATTTGCTGTGTTACGATGTGATAAAAATAAAAATGTTACTTCTTACTCAAAAAATCATCTTAACAAAACAAAAGAAACATTTAGTAAAAGGAGCAATTAAGAGGATTTTTCTTTTTGGTATTTTTTTGATTGTATTGAATTATGTATGAATGTGAAATTCTTTTATTCAAAAGTTCAGTTAATGATTATTGCTTTTTATAATTGAATAATAAAATGAATACTTCATTTATTAAGAAATATTATAAATGAGGTTCATGGGATTAAGTTCGTTTTTTATATTGAAAATGTTCTAGCTCTGGGGAACAGAAGAAATTTCCGTCACGCAAAAATAACTTGAAAAATGCGACGCTTTCAAATACATATATCTTGACAGGAAGTTAGGATTTTACAGGAGGTCGATAGGTCGGTACAATATTTTGATGACAGGTGCGGTTTGAAGTTTTACATGCAAAATGTGAAGCTCTTAAATATCGTGCCAGGAAGTTAGAATATAATAGGAGGTAGACAGGTTTTCACTTGTATTCATAGTAGTACTATATTTCGCTGATAGAAATTCTAAATTGTATATCAAATGATATCAGAACTCCTAGCGGACCAAATGATAATCAAAATGGATTAACGTTTTATAATTTCACACCTTAAGATCCGTCTACTGTATCAATTTGACAAATATACGAGTATACTGATTTTCTCCACTTCATGGAAAAACATTGATATGTCGATAAATGGATTTAATGCCCTAAATTAAATCCATGATTCGACGTTTTTCCATGTAATGGAGAAAATTAGTTTTTTTTATATTTTTATGGGCTGCAAGTAGCTTCTTCATGTTTATTTGTTTTTAACTGTGCTGTGTACACTATCGTCTTACTTCCTTATTCTTTGCTGGACACGGTTATTTAGTTCATTAATTTTTATCCACGGGTGAAATAAGGACGCAGCCACCCTTATAAATTCACTAATTACTTAGCCTAATTATGTTTTATATTCTTTTTCCGCCTTTTTTTTTATTAACAAGCGACAACAAGAAAAACCTTGCGGGGTGGAAAGTTGCATCGAATCCAGAGTACGTGTCGGATGTATCTGTGTCTTTTCCATAGTGGGATTCTAAAGGAATTCATTAGGAACCGAAGAACAGCGTGTACGGTTCCGTGGAACCGGCTATACTCCACGGTGAGTGAACTCGATTATTGAGGAATCACTTTCACACGACGACCGACGTACGAACGCGACGCTTCTACAAGCCGACAACAGGGTAGGAAGATGGGACGAGGTGGGGAGATCCTGGTTTACGCCTCGCACTAAGAACTACTGGGCTCCTTCGAAAGAGTTTTGTACACCCTCCTGAACATAGAGGTCACGAAGGAGACTATATACTTTCACTTAAGCAGGACGCATAGCATACGCATAGCATCATCCCTCCAACTGCATACTTATATGTAGAGACCTGTCTTCGTATAATTCCCCTCTTGAAGACACACTAATCATCCAAGGCTAAGTGCTTTTAAAGTGTCTTTATCTCTAAGCATGGAACCAGGATGGACTAACCTGTAATCTAGTATGGTTCGAGGTCGGTCCTCCAAAATTTACCTCCTCGTTAAGTTTCCTTTCATCCCCACGCTCTTTAAATTACATGATATCCATAAGTACTCGTTATTAAATTTAACTCAGATTCTTTACATATGAATGCTTAGATTTGACTTTGTTCGTCCACTTCCTAAATCTCTTTGTCCATCAAAAGAAATTGCCTCATCAACGTTTTGTTTGATTCTTCGCTTGGTTTTCTCTCTATTTTCAATCATTTATATAATTTGTTCCTCCTTCTTATGATCACACCAATTTATCATATTCGCCCTATATCATTATTTTTAAATTACTTTTTTTGGATCGATAAAACGATAAAAGAAATTTATTTATAAATTGTAATGATTAAGATCTATATTTCCTAATCCTTTCTAATCCCTGTTATTGAAATAGATTTAAGTAAATATTCTAAAAATATAAATTTAAGTTGGCAAAAACTTACTTGCTTTGAAGTAAATATTAAGTGCTTATTTTAAGCTTTAAATATACGCCGCTGCACTTTCACCACTTGTCTGTTGAACTACGAAAGATTAATAAGCTTTATTTTTAAATCTCTGTAATAATTAAATCAAGAATTGTTGACTTGTCCGCTTACTATATTTAAGTCAAGTAAACTAGAATTTAATCTTTATTATTATATACTAGTGCCATTACTTTCATTGTATAATTTGTAATAAACCTTGATAAGAGATTTATTTTATTTTATCCTTTACGAAAGTAATTTTACTTTGAATTTTACATTATCCTTTTATAAAATTTGAATAAAAATTCGATTCATTAGGATTATATGATTAAACGTTACAAACGTGTATTAAACTTATAAATGTTCGCTTATGATTACCAAGTAAAAATTAAAAATCAGATTATTTACGGGGACAATACCAAAAATGGGGAAACCTTATTGGCGAGGTCAATAACTCCCCTGAGACCAAGGTTATGAATTATGATACACTTAGGTATATTGGTAAGGTTTCGGATCCCAGTTCAGTGTCTTTGCGGGAGCGTGGGGTCTAACGCTTCAACCTTATTTTTTTTACGTTTTCAGTAAAACATAATCCAAGGTGAAGTCGATAAATGAATTTTAGTTCCAATTTGGGAGCTTCTATAGAAAAAAAGTGTTTTCTCTAAAACGATTAATTTGAATAAAATTGGTTAAACGTAGAAGACCAATAATGATTACATACTCGTTTAAGTCTGTAGGAAAATCTACTTTCCGAGACATACTGCACATCGATAGAGAATAGCGACAACCATCATAAAAGTATTTCCACAGAAACAATAACAGCATTATGGGGACTGCAACAATAAAATTTGGTCAGAGGCAACTCTGACAAACTTTCTCATTTACCAGATGGTTCATAATTACTTAGCCCAGTGTTTTCCATTTTATTACTTTTCGTATGTACATTTAATTATTATTGAATAATATATAACAACAGTTATCATAACAATAGAAATGTATGGGGCCGGCGTAGCCGAGTGGTTAACCCTCTCGACTCTGAAACCAAGGTCTAAACCCCGGATCCGAGTTGGAATCCCAGAGAGGTGAGACATGTTTCACACTGATCTCATCGAGTAGATGAGTAAAGTGGCCGGATAACCCCTGTCCTGTAATAACTCTGGTAGTTGATCGGGACTAAAACTCAAAAGAAAGGGGGAAAAAATAGAAATTTATCATAAAAAATAACTTTTCCTCGTCGGGGAATCGAACCCGGCCTCTCTCACTCTCTCCGTCCGCGTTTTAAGCTATTTATATTCGTATTTAAATGGACTCCATGTTAGAATTTTTTAAATAAAAATCGTCGGGACCGTTTTCAAGATATTTTTTTCTTTTTTTCGAGTTTTTGAGGCGTATCGCCCCCAATGTCGGAGCTTAAATTAATTACTCGATTTCGCCTCAGGGTATGATTTTTCTGAACATGTATGCTATATATTTCGTCATAATCGGCCCAGTAGTTTAGGCTCCACGCATATGCACAGACGACATACAGACATTTTCTTGCAATTACCTTTTTTTGACTCATGTGACCCCAAAACGTGTAAATCCATCGCAATCACAAAATCGAATTTTCGTGCCATCACAATTCTTTCTATTTATATGATAAAGTAAAAACAATATGTACTTGTTTTGCAGTTTACTTTACAATGTTTTCTAACTATGCTTTATCATCTGTTTCAGGTTGCAATGGCAGGAGATTATATTATCGCAGTAGCATCTATGCTTATCGCCAGACTTCGTAACGATGAAGTCACAATCGCCTTTTCCCAGGTATATAGTTACTCCGCTCATTGATTTTGGTTTATGTATTAACCTTGACTAATAAGTGATACATTCGGTTATATTTCTTCGTGTATTTAATACCACTTGCTTTCCACTCGCTAGCTGAGTTGAATCGAATTGGCAATCAGAGCGAAGAGACCGACCGACGTCATTTATATAAAAACTGGTTAAAAAAAATGAAATATAATTACAACTCGTTCTGGAACAAGTTTTTTTTCNATATATATATATATACCCATTAAAATCCCTGATTAAAGATTTTTAATTAAATATTTAATGAATTATTATTAAAACGTACTATAATTAAGAGTTAATTTTCACTGGTTTGGTTTTAGATGGTGATTTAGAATGATATTCTAGTATTCAGTTTGACTACTATTCTTATTTCTCCTTCACTTATTCTAGCCCAAAAATTTAATTTAATTAGAAAATACAAATTTGTGTAAAACTAAATTTGAATGTAATATGATAACGTTTTCAAGCCCGTGTAATGCTCTATGACAACAAAAAAAATAAATAAAAATAAAAGAAAAGGTGTTAGTTTTCTCATTAAAAATTATGTTCCAGTACTAAAAAAATGGTCCGAGACAAACTTTCTTATATGTACAAGTTCATAATTACTTAGCCCAGTTTTTTCCATTTAGATGCTTTTTATTATTATTGAACATTATATCAAATGTATCATAAAAATAACTTCTACTTGGCGGGGAACGGTTATTTAAATATGAACTACAATTTAAAATTTTAAAATCAAAATCTCGGAAAATATATTTTTTTTTTTTTTACGTGTTTTAAGTTTTAGGGGGGTAGCGCCCCCAAATTCGGAACTAAAACTCATTTCTCGATTTCGCACTTCGAACATTTTGCCAAATTTCGTCAAAATCGGTTCTGTAGTTTAGGCTCCACGCGTCTGCGCAGACGGCAGACAGACATTCTTTAAAACCCACTTTTTTGGACTCGTGGGACCTCAAAACGTGTAAATCCATCAAAACCGAATTTTCGCGCCATCACAATACTTTCTCTTTATATAAGAAAGTATGAAGATAGTAATCATCTGTATAAACTAGTAGTTTTGTGAGCAGTATATCACGCTTCCAATAAAAAAAATATATATATATATTATACATCGATTCAATGACTTAAAGGAACATCTACCTCAAATTTCAAAAAAATATTTTTTTTTTCAAGAAGTTTTAAAATAAATATATAATTCAGTATTGAAGGACTTCAAGGAACATCCATGCCAAATTGTTCGAAAAATAAAAATGGTTAGCTAAAAAGAAATAAAAACAATATTTCTTACAAATAAACCATGTACAACGATTTTAATGACTTCGAGAAACATTAATACCAAATTTAAAGAATATCGAACTACGCATTCGTTTATTGCTCCCAAAAAAAAAACATTAAATTTTTGTCTGTAACTTGATCAGAATAAGGGAATTTTTGGGTTCTTTTTCATTTCATAAATTACAATAACCAAAAAAGGCCTTAATTTTTTTAAAACCTCTAATTTCTGTCACTGCTTTTTGCTATCATTATAACTTTTAATTTCCAAGTGAAAAGCCTATATTTTTGGTTATATACTATCTAACATAATATTCTATCCGTACTCTTCCAGTGTTATAAGATCCAAAGCTCATTTCATAAGAAAAATCTATGCTATATATTTTCGAATTTGTTGTATCCGGTATCAAGAATTCGCTATTTTTATTAATGTTAAGAATATTTAGGAAAGGTTGCCATATTTGTAAATATCTACTTCATCTGTCAGTATTTTACTTTATTTATAAGCTAGACTAAAAACTTTAAAACGCCGAAGTAATGCGGGTATAGCATAAAAATGTTTTATCTCTCAACAAGCTGGCTACTGATAGTTTTCGAATGATATTGTTACATGTACAAGAAATTTTTCTTCGCCGGACTTTGGTTTTATATTACCTATTATTGTTCTACAAATGGTATAATTATGAAGAGTTAATTTTGGCTCTTTACTAATAGCATAAATTATTTCAGTTTCTATTCATGGATTTCTATTATTTTTAACTTTCTTTAAGAGGTTTGTACCAAAAATTCTAAAAATAAGGATGTTCCTCAAAGGTTAATAAGAATTTATTTTATCTACTCATAGCAGCAAAATTTAGTATTACTTAACTGTTTTTAGGCTAGAAAGTACTATTTTGCTGATTTGTCATTAAAATATTAAAAACAGGCAGGAAAGTAATTGAAACAGTAGGGAAATATTTCCCTGCCTAGGCAGGAAATGTACAGTGTTTACCAGTGCGTGTCATAACATCTTTTTAAATCCTTTATATTAACTTCAATTTTGTGCCTGGGTGCCTGGCGTCAACACTTTTGGAAGGCTAGTTAACCCTCTTCTACTTATCCAATCGAGCTGAAACTTGGCACATAGACTCTCTACCAATACAAAAACATTTTAACAAATTAATTAATTAATTAAATTTAATTAATTAATTAATTTGTT
>KZ653034.1:60609-84432 GCA_001010745.2 Gerris buenoi | reverse complement strand
TTTTTTTGGACTTTTTTTATTATAATTATTAAATACTACACTTCTTACCATAAAACAACTTAAAGGAAACCTTGTAAAGAATGTAATTTTTCGTTAAATGGCACCCTTCCCTGCGCTGAGCGCTGTACGACAAACCCCTGATATTCTGCAAAATTTCAAAATTTGATGTCTCGTTCGGGAAACCTTTTTTTATATGTACAAGAATTGGTTGTGATCCTGACCAAACATTTCACATCTGGTAACATTCAATCTACACTAATTAAAAAACTAGTCCGTTAATCTTAAACTTTAATTATACCATTTGAAAGCTTATGAAAAGCAGGAGTTTTTCCTGAAATCGCCACCCATCCAGAATCACTAATAAAGAGTAGCAATCTCAATAATTTCGTGGTCAAATTTAAAAAAATCCAAATTTCCAAATGTACCAGGACTTAAATGAAAACTAAGCAGCTGATAATTTGGAAATTGTTATTAATTGTTCCTTAGACTAATTTCTCTATCTCATTTAGTTTTTTAGATATTGGGCATTTTTGAAAATTTCCATGAAAAAGTATAAACAAATTAAATGAATCGATACCTCGAGAACTATTGAGAAATTGGCGCATATGCTTGCATTTTTTTTTTTGCAATTTTTTGTTGCATTTGACCTATAGAATCCGCTAGTTTCGTTATGAAATTTTATCGAGGGTCACCCTGTATACATAGTATTTTTTAAATCATAGCTTGTTCCCATTTATATCAGTTATATATATATTTCTTTATTTAGGAATACTAGAAGTGTGGTAATTTCACGAAAAACTTCTGCTTTTCATAAGCTTTTAAATAGTATAATTAAAGTTTAAGATCAACGGACTAGTTTTTGAATTATGGTGAATTGAATGCTACCAGTCATGAATTATTTTTGGTCAGGATCACAACCAATTCTTGTGCAAATGCAAAAAAAAGTTTCCCGGAACGAAATTACAACACTTCGAGCTTCTTTAGGAAATTTTGCTTCAGTTTGGGGGCGATTGCGACACCTGCGGGGTTTGGCGGTATGGAATACCCTCCACCAAAAGGAAGGGTCCGGGGAAAATTTTTAAAATCTAGGTGAAAAATTGTGGATATTAAGAGTATTTGAGGCTAATTTTCTAGATGGTTCATCCTTGGGATTTTTATTTGAAATTTTTATGTTTCGTAAATAAAGTTAAAACAAAATTTTATATCACGTTTTTAATACATTTAGAATTTATAACATTAGGCACAAAACACATCATTGTTCAAAGCAAAATTATTAAGTTAAATTTTCCCAGAAAGTGGGAGGGGGACCGCCCCCAATAGTTTTTACTCAAATAGTTTTTTTACCCTTTTTAATCAACCGTTCTTCTCAACGGTTTACCGTTTGTTGCAACGGTGCAGTTAAATATTTATTATTTTTATTTTATTGTTGTATGTTTATGTGTTATTTTAATACAGCTTTAAAAATAAAATTATAAATTTTGCCGCCCCTCAAATATTGCCGCCCTGTGCCAGAGCACAGATTAGCACCTTCCTAAATCCGGCCCTGGTTGTGGCATACAGGTTCAGAAAAATCTTACCCCAATGAAAAATTGAGAAATGAACTTCAGCTCTTTCGTGGGTACTACCCCCAAAATCTCTGAAAGTATGTGAAAAATATTGTTTCTAGAAAACGTTTCACACTATATTTTGATTAAAAATCTAAAACTTAATCAATTTAAATGCGAATCTAACGATATAAGTAGTTTTCCTGGGAAAAATAAGGGGGTAGCGCCTCCATCAGCGGAAAATCAACTTTTTCCGCCATCTTGAACCCAGTTTGCTGAGTCAGCAAAAATTTAAAAATAAATCTTAAAAAAATCGAAAATGGTCCTGATAGAGTTAAAATTTGGCACGAATGTACCTATTTGTATGGCAAACAAGCCCACCAAATTTCATTTTGAGATTGGCCGCCATTTTGAAGTTATCAAATTTTGAAACTTTGACTTGTGCTGCAAAGTAACAGGAGAGGCAACTTTAGTGGCCTCTAAAGTGAGGAAAAGTTCCGAGGTACCCTGTACCCGGTTTTTTTTTTTTTTTTTTTAATATTAGTTTTTAGACTAGGGACCTGAAATCGTGTAAATCCATCAAAATTTCAGAAAAAAAAATATTCGTGACATCACAATACTTTCTCTTCCTACGTAAATTAGAAAGTAAAACCGTAAGGGTTTATCTTCTGTGATTTACTATTTGTTATGGAGAGGAAAGCCTCAGTTTATTTATTTTTGTTAAGAACTGTTATTTAAAAAAAAAAAGACTACAAAAGAATCATTGAAGTTCGTTACACTCATTAGTCGATTTAACGATCTCTTCTTTTTTTTGTAAATGTAAACAATGTAGTGTAATTTTAGATTTTTAACACGCGATGTTTATCTTTGCATGAAGTATGAATTTATGTCATCTTTGACTTCAACACCACAAATCTAAAATAAGATCTGAGATCTAAAAAATACGAAACTACCCCTGTTTACAATCAAGTCCCATTGTTATAAATTTTTACTGCGTAAAATTTCAACTTGTTTTTTTTATGACTTGAGTATTGTCTGGCTTGATTCCAGTTAAACAAGGGTTTCCTATTGTTTACTTTGAGGATGGCGTGAGATCTAGATATTCGATTAGCGCCCCCCCCCCTGAACCGTGCCCTCTGACACTCTATATATAGGGGGATTAGAGGAGGCTCGTCCTCTAGTCTTCAGTGCGCGGGCGGACTTCAAGATAACGTATTAGGACATTTATAAACGTTAAATTCAATATTTTTAATCGAAAATATTTGTCAACTTTTTTTTCAGGTGATTAAATTTTATGCATTGTTCCAGAAAAAAATTATTCGTAGCTTATTCAATCGTTTTCAGGTATGATGATATTCAGAAAGGATAAGAAGTGTCATTATAGCATTAATTTCTGGAATTTCAGAAATTCAAAATTATTGAAATTTTAAGGGGAATGTATTTATTTGTTTAATGAATTGTGCAGGTATGGAATAATAATTTTACGGGGGGAAAGAACGCTTCTACTTTGTTATAAAGGGCATTAAAAATGATTCCCGTTTTAATCCCCTCTTGTCTACTCGGTAAAAAAAATAATAATAATAAAGTGCAAATAAATAAACAAATATTTTAATTTCTCTAAAAAGAAGCAAACATAAACATAAATTAATTGATGAATGTAAGAAAGAAAATATATATTATAAAAAAAATGTTGCATCGTAGTCTTTACAATACCAATAAAAAATAATCATTTTAAAAACTGCAAAATTATTTACAATATGGAATATTTGTTTATGTGCTTATTATTTTCTAACGAGCGATAATTTCCATATGACAATGACAATTTTAAAAAATAGACTGAGACTGAATAGTTATTGCTGTTTTGTTTTTATTCCTGTAATTTTAATTAATTAATTTTTAATTTATCCTTTAAATATTTCACTTTTACGTATTTTTTGAAATATTATTTATTCAAAATAATTGAAGTACAATAGTTTGATTTCTTTCAATCTAAAAGGTTATTAGTAAAAAGAAGTTGCCCTCAAAATTTGTTTCGTAATTTTCTATGTATAACCTTCAACTTTTTGAAAAAAAAAAACAAAAAATGCTAATTATCAGACTGTAGACTTTTATTCAGCAAAAAAAAAAAAATAAGCTTTTGAAACATAGAAGAAAATCGGAGAAGAGTAAGCCTAAAGCGTATAATATTCCATTCATTTAAATAACTCCGTAGTCCGTAGGACTTAAGAGCCTTTGTCCTACACACTTTGATATTGGTAGTGATTCGGGGTTTGTGTGGACCGGAGCGCTTTCACCATCCATTTAAAATTGTTTAAATGAAAACGTCTTTATGATACTTTCCAATTAATTTATATACTTACAAACTATACCTTATAAACCAATAATTTCATCTTTGATACCTACCAAGTAGGTATGGATATTAGTTTATGTACAATATAATATTATATCCCCCTCAGTTCCTTATGTACCTGATACTATACTCCTCTAGGCCAAGCTTCAGAATGTTTAGGATTGAGCATTTTGAGAAGAAAATTGAAATATTTTGAAGAGATTATACCCCTTTATTCCATGTCCGTATTCCAAAGCTGTTCCCATTTCTAAATTAATGAATCGGTTTTTTAACTTCTCTTTGATATATTATATGATGGATACAGGAGAAAACCAGGCACATCAATCAGTTGAACTAGCCTATACAGGGCATCATGTATAGAAATGAAAAAAACTGGCACATATAATTTAAGCCTTTTCTATATATTGATAAAAAAAATGCACCAATTATGGATTCTTCTTCATTTCATAAGTTTTCTCTTAATACATTTTCCATCTTCAGTCCCCTATTTTGAGACACAGCTGTGTACAGGTCGATTTTGGGAATCTTGGGCGTATGTATCTGTTGTAGATTACCTGGGCTTCGATTCAGTGTATCTGGTTTTTTAAGAGAGTATGAAATGAAAAAGAATACATAAATAATGCAATTTATATCAATATACAACAAACACTTTAATTATGTATGCATTATATTTGTAAGTTTTTGCATTTCTATACATGATGCCCCATATTATAGCCTAGTCCAATCAATCTTTAACTCCTCTATCACATTTCAAGGGCACAGGGGAAAACCAGGTGTCATTTGTTTATAAACAATTGATAAAATTGAACTTTAGTTACATTTATGTCATTCTGTGTAAACCAAAACATATTAAACCAAAGGCCTGTAAACCCATGATTCCTGTTTCTACTCTCATTTATATACTTCCTACAGTTTGCACGGTATGAGACTTTTGACAGAGCGAGAAAATCTGAAAAATTGGAGTGGGGAACCAATGAGAGATCAGGATTTTGAATTATAAAAAGTCGGGCCAACTAGGCAAACAAAATTATTTTTTCCTTATTTAGGTTGGCCAATCTGAGTGTCAAAAGTCAAAACTCGTAATGTACTTGCACTACTGTAACGATAAATCTTTCTACTTTAAATTTATTAAACTTCTTGAAAAAAAAAAATAAATAAATAAATAAAAAGAGAAATGTTACTTGGCTGAGTTTGACTACTAGCGTTTGAAAGCTGATTTACTTACTGATGAATTCTCTATACATTATGCTGTGATTTGTACATAAAACTATAAATAGGTAAGGAAAAATGTATACATAATATATATATCTGACACTCTATATATAGNATATATTTATAAATGAGTATGTGTGTGTATCTCAGTTTATTAAGGCAGTGTAAATGACACACGACTAGTTGCCTCTTATTCTATTTTGGTCTTGCCGACCTTTGCCACGTGATATTTATAAACAGATTAGTTCATGATGTGCTTTGTCTATAAGCTAATTAGTCAAACCTGCATTCTCTTAAAATTTAATACAATATGTACGCCAATTTTTTTTTTTATTGATAACCTGAATAAATTTAATTTATATTTTTAAGATCCTTAAAGGGTATTAATAGATTTACATTTAGTATTTACTTCTAAGATTAAAAGAGATTTTTAATCTACTACCTCTCTCATCTCTATTAGAGATTTTTCTTTACTCCCAGATCAAGAGCATTAGGTTATTACAGGATGGGGGATCTGGCCACTTTACTTATCTTCTCGATATCATCAGTGTAAAACATGCATTACCACTTAGGTATAAACTCAGCTCTGATGATTAGACTTAGGTTTCATAGGGTGCCAAACACTCGGCTACACCAGGCCTAGGCGAACCTATGTATTATTTGATATCTAATCGATATAAAATAATGCTACACACTACTGTTGGCTATTTTTATAGCCTATTATTCTGTTCATATACTATTAATTTATATTTCTATATGATTAAAAGATAGACCTAAAAATTACCTTTATCATCTTCTACTTTATTAAAATTTATAAATATCATAAATTATGTATACAAATAATTTCTTGAAATCAGACAGGTGTATTTTTACACACTTCCATTTAACTCATATTTTTTTGTGAGGGACAAAATGTAATTTAATTGGCCTCCTGGTTATTTAATTCTGTCAAAATTGTTTTGATTTTTTACATGATTATATCGCAGAGGGTTTAAATTAATCTGGGGTTATCTATGGGCTACCTTCAACAAACCATCCAAATTTCATAAAAATCTGATGTAAATAAATGTATGTTTGTGTGCATGTGGAAGATGCACCAACAATGGGCTAATTATGGCTTACCATTTAAATTTTATTAAAATCAGACGAGAAGTTTTTTAAGATATGTTAGTTTGAAAAAATTTAGCAACAGGCTGACATTCATACACGGAATTAAAAATATTCCCATATGTATTAAACCGATTTCTTTCTTGGAATTTTTGGAGTCAGAGACATAAAGAAGTTTGTTCTTCAGAATTATCTCATAGTTTGTTACCTTCGGTTAGCTCGGAAGCAAAAATAGAACGTATATACCTTTATTATATATTGTTGTTTTTTTGTTTTTTTCTAATTAAACTTGTAATTTTCATGCCCCCCCCCCTAAAGAAATGCATACTTTTTTTCTTAAACGATGTTTTATTTAGACAAATTCACTTTTGATTTCAGGTTTAAACCTCTGTACCATTAATCTAAGATCAAGGTACTTTTGTATGGAACAATGGCAACTTCCATGACTAATGGAACCTTTTCTGATACAGATACTGACCACGATTCAGGTAACTTTCATTATTTTTATGTAGATGCTAATGACTTTTAAATAAATGTGTTTTATTTATGAATTTAAGAGCACCTAGATATATGTGGTTGCTTAAGATATTTATGATCTTGTCACTGTTGAACATTTTATTTCTAGTAGGCGACCTATACTTCAGTCATTAGAATTCAGAGAAACCAATTGAATTGAGAGGTGACCTAATATCAGCTACTAATTTCCTGTATTACTTATTGGTTAAAGAGTGGAGTTAGTGTTAGTATTTATTATAGCTTGCCAAATATTTAGATTAAATTTCGGAATCACAGGTAATTTATTTTCAGAAGAATATTTGTTTCATCTATTTATTTTGAACTGTTTTAAAAAAAAACCACAACTCAAAGAGAAGAAGATATTATTTTTTTTTTTAATTTTATGTTCCATATTTCCGGTCTGCAGGTCAATAAAGAAGAAACTTGCAAACATTTTTTTTTTTTAATTTAATACCAATTCAAATTAATAAGTTATTTATGGTTATTAAAATTTCAAGAAAGTTTAAAAGATTTAGAGGTTGTGACACTTGGCATTTTCCCAATTCTTTGACTGCTTCCATATATCATTTAGCTGGATTAAATTAACTAAAAAATTATCTCAATTTTTTTTAGAGAGAGATTTCTATTTTTGTCAATTTTTATTTGAATATAATTCTCTCTTTGCTTCTTTTGGAATTTAAAAGCCCTCGTAGTAAATTTTCAAATCTATTTTTAGTTTGTTTAGATTGCAGATTAATATTTCTCTTAAATAAACAAGAGAAAGGCGCCAAGAAAACACTAACGCATCAACACCTAGGTATAATTGAAATAAATTATCTATTCTTGAATGGATCATTTAATTTTAATTATGATGATAGGATGTTAAAAGGACAATTCTCATAATAATTATTTGATGTGCACTAGATTTGATGTATTAATGGGTTTATACATATTTGTTTGGTCTTTTATGTTTTTTTTTTAGACATTTTTTGTATTACAAGTTAAATTTATTTTAGGGAATAAACATACCAAAGAAATATTACACTCCTGTGAGTGAACTTGATCCTCTATCTGCTCTTCACTTCGTGTTTCTGTTTGTTTTTTCAGCACATTTCGAAAAGAGGTTCTTCTTTTGAGAGTTATTTTGAGAGTAGAAGAGGTTCTTTCTACTTGTAAATTTTTATTTTGCAATTGATTATGGAATATTTTGTTGACAGGAATCAGTATCAATGGACAAGAGGAAGTAGAGGAATTAGAAAGGCTTATTAGAGACCGTCTAGAGAGTGATGGTGGTCGAGCCTGGAAACTAGGATGGTCACCTCTTGGAGGGAGAGGTGTCATTGCTACTTCTGACATACAACCTGGAGATTATATATTCACCGATATCCCTATAGCACTTGGTAATTATAAAGTTTATTTCATATTTTTACATATGTCCCTATCCTCATGTATGGCAGTGACTTGAATATGGATGAACTTGGGCTTTGACATCCAAAGCAGAGAAGAGACTCCAGGCAGGTTAAATGAGATACCTCAGGACAGTTGTTGGGAAAACTAGAAGAGACAGAATAAGGAATGCTGCCATTTGAATAGTATTAAATGTGGATCCGCTGGTTGAAAATGTTAAGTCCTCGCAACTAAGATGGTTTGGACACACCCATAGAATGCAAGAAAATAGGTGCCCTCAGCAGGCACTTAAAGCTAGACCAGAAGGAGGAAGACCCCGGGGAAGAAGAAGAACAACATGGTCAGACAATATAACAACCAGTCTGAGACAGATAAGCTGTACTTGGAGTCAAGCTGCTGGCTCAAGACTGTGCAGCCTGGAAAGAATTTTGCTGCTCCTCTACACCAGCTTGTGGATGAGGGTTAGGATAAGTAAAGCAAAGATTTAATTTTGACTCTGAAATATTCGCTTTTCTTTGTTCCTTGGATTATCCGGCCTTTTTTTTGTTCCAACCTTGCCTACTGCCGTAGGTGACAAATAAGAGAGGTTCTATTGTACTTCTAATTCTAAAACAATTGTTTGTTAGGTTTTTGTTCTAAATTTACTTTAGAAGTTGAAAGTAGGATAATGATCGACCAATTTAGTTAAATAAAGTATTTTCTTGAGTAGAACTATAGTGAAAGCTTTTTTACTTCCAGAGGATTGATTGATGGTCAAAATTCTAAACTCCAAAGACATTGACAATGTTTAGATGGGTTAGATTAAAGAAAAATTGCAAAGGTTCACTGTCACAGGTTGTGTTGGAACGGCTTTTATCTATTGAGCATGTGCGTGACGATCCCATGGACGGTAACATTGCTTGGTTGGAAGAAACCTTATTAATGTATCTAATGTGTCAACAAAAAATGTCATAGAGGTTCTTTCAAACCAATTATTTATGATCGGGATTCCATTTTCAGGGTTCAGCCAGCATCATGGGGTAGATAGGTTGCTATTCCATAAGCATTGAGACAGCAAATCTCGTAAATCAGCTAATACCTCTTATAAAAATCAATTCACTGACCCTGTGTCTTCGCAATATTAGCTATGATCTTTCTAGAATGTCCTAGCTCCTTCTGGGCTTTCGCTCCATTAGTTGATTAAAAACGGTGTATGGCAGACATTTTTGAAAAGTTGTTTAATATTGAATGGCAGCAATGCTCTAATTCACATGTTACGTTTGTCAGTAGGTTCTAGAAACATAAAGCTATAGACAAACTATTTAATAATCATAAATCTCCTAGTTTGTTGTTCTAAAGCTATTTGCTTCTTTTCAACATCCACAAACAGATAAATTCTGCTTTCTTTTCTGATATGTTTTTATTCGACTAATTGAATTTTCCTTTACAAGAAGAGTCCAACTAAGAGACAGGGAAGTGGAATTCTTGTCTGACATTTTGTCCCGTAGTCTCTGAGGTGGAAAAGACAACTTATAATTAGTTCTAATTTATTATCGGAATGAAATACTTACATTGGCTATCGGCCAAACTATTCCCGTGGTCAGAAACAAACTTGGCAAACATCTTGACTCGTTAGTTGGAATTATATATCCCGTCAGGCTGAGTGATATCTCTCTCTGTCATTTGTCTATCTTAAAGGCAAAAAAACTGCACCTCTTCTTTTAAAAAATCCGACACATGATTGTATTCTGAAACAAATTATCTTGGGTTTTTTTTGCTAAATTTACTCAAATTATCCATTTTTTTTGTATTATTAAAGTGAATTTTTTTTTGTTTTCGTGTGTCTGTCGGTCTCTCTGTCTGTCTGCGCACAATTTTTACTAACCAACATATCTTAAAAACTACTCGTCCAATTTTAATTACATTTGGATGGTAGGTCATGGTGGGTTTTGGTGTGCCCATTGTTGGTCCCATATAAGTTTCAACTATCTGTTTTTCTTCCACATGAGCACAAATACATTTATTTACACATATATTTTCAAAATTACTTATCTGAATCCCCCTTATTGACAGTTGTTGGTGGGCATAGGTCAGAAATCCATTAATTGAAGTTCTAATCTTTATATCAAGTATACAATGAAAGTAAAATTAACTAAGGATTATTGTAAGGGGGTAAAAAAAGCTTGCCCCTATTTAGCGAGATCTTAAAAACATCTGTAAAGGGGATTGACCTAGAAAGGCACTTAATTTTTGAAGGAATTTTTTTTTTTTTTTTAAATAAATTTCAGAGTTGTCCTCTAAATCCCCTTGAAGTAATAATTTTTATCAGGTATGTAGTAAAAGTAAAATGAAAGGTGGGTTATTATTATAAGGGCAAAAAATCCGAAGTTCCTAGCCAGAACAAAAACATTTGCAAAAGGGATTGAGCTAGAGAGATTTGCTGTTACCCAGGAATTCTATTTATTTAAAAAAAAAAAAAATAAATAAAATAAAGGATGTGCCATCTCGTAGCTGTGTGAATATTTATTACCTTAAAGAACCACAAAAGACTGCAAGTATCACAATTCCATTCAAAAGAACATGAAATCTCATGCTGGCTATAACTGTTTAACGTAGCAAAAAGTATTTTAGATGCATATTTTCTGGTGGTGGCTGTATAGTTTTTTTTTAATAAATTTCTTATATTGACATTAAAAAGCCTTCAATTTACAGTATGAGCTTTATGAGGTGTGACTTCTGACGCTTAGATTGGCCAACATGTGGAAGGGTAAAAATATAGTAGGTATGAGGAGGTTGAGTCGGGACAACAGACTAGAAAAAACTACCAAATAAATAAGTGGATTCGGGAAAAAACAATCGATTGAATTCAATCGACTGAAAATAGTTTTATAGCGGGAATAGGGTATACAAATAAAAATATAGACTGAGACTGAACCTGTAAGTGGAATGTTTCAATCGGATGGTTAGTTTTTTAATTTAAGAGTGGTAGGGGAAGGGAACAACGTCGAAGGGCTCAGAGCTGAGGAGGGGTGAGAAGGTGCATAACACTCGTTATCTCATTATACACATCCGAATTACAACTCCAAACTATAGACTGATATCAATCCAATGAAAACTAGATATCCACCACCGAAAGAATGAATATTTTAAAACAACTGATTAGTTGACTGTTTTCAGTCGATTGGTTCCCAACGCTAGAGATTATACATAGTCCCACACCCCTCTAGCAGTAACATTTTTGCTTAGCTGGCCTGACCTTCTAGCGTTCAAAATCCTGACTTCTCATTAGCTTCCAGTCCTAATTTTTCAATTTTCTCACACTTTTAAAATTCAAAACTCATAACATGCATATACGTCGCGTCAGAGAGGTTACGTAAAGGTGACAAAGGTTGCTGTGACGTCATGCGCCCTGAACTATTATTCGTCAGGTTATCCATCTTCTGGCTCATAATATAGCATTGTTTACTAGTGTTCTGTATGCATTTCATAGTTTTTTCCTCTTTTTATTCTATTATAAGCTTTTTTAACCATTTTTAACCTTATCATATATTAGTATCATTATTAATAAGTCAACAAAAGTACATATTATAGATGATAAAACAAATAATTCTCCAAATAACTCAAATAAGATGTAAAATAACTTACTTATAGATGTGCTCTTTTTACTCAATTAAAAGCTTTTTTAACTGTTTTTAACCTTATCACATATCAGTAACATCATTAATAAGCCAATAAATGTATACATTATAGATGATAAAACACATAATTGATTAAAAAATAATAATAAAGTAAAATAGCACTGATAAAACCCAGTGGTACATTCAATATTATGAGCCAGCTAACCTAACAACACACTATTTCACGTAAGTGACGTCACTCTCCCCCGGCGTATTATAGTTATTTTATTTTTTTCCTTTTTAAATTACTAATTAGTGGACTTAATAGCCTAATGAGAATTAGGCACCCCATTTAGATTATACAATTAGAATAATTTTATATAAAATATTTCCAATTTTCTTTAGTGTTTTTACTTTGGTTACAGGTCCTCGAGGAGGTATGGAAGGTGGTGCTATCTGTGTTTCATGCTTACGAAGTGAAGTCCATCTAAAACCATGTTCTAATGGATGTCGTCTACCAGTATGCTGCCAATCATGTCAAGAAATTCATTCTAAGTCACCAGAGTGTAGTCTCTTAATAAATCTTGGTGTTCAAGAAGGAGACTCTTGGAGTCCAGAGTTGTACAGGGCTTTGACACCTTTCCGCTGCCTTAGTTTACCCAAAAGAGATAAGGATATTATCAAGATGCTTCAAGCTCATCCGCAAAACGAACTAGCAACAGAAGTAAGTGAAAAGTAAGAACAACTTTCTTTTAATTTATTAATCAGATAAAGGAATAAATAATAGATGCTAAGATTAGCTTCTATTAATAGAATCATGACTGCAGTACAGTATTCACCTCACTATTAATTAAAGCTAGGATTTAAGAAGTTTTAATTTTAATTAAAGAAAAAGCAACTTAAATCTTCCATATTTACTCTGATATCTTATTTTTAATTTTTTCTTAATTAACTTAGATAATTGTAAATAATTCAAATTACAATTATCAATAACTACGGGAGACATACAGAGAAAAATAGACCCCCGCACCGGGACTCGAACCACGGGCCTCCTATTTTCCGTACAGGCGCTCTTACCAACTGAGCTATATGGGAGAATGATTTTTCTCTGTCATAACTGATACATATTCCCCGAATCTAAGCTTTTAATCTTATTCTACATATCTAGAGAGCCAAATATTCACGGCAACGCTTCTACTAATTGTAAAGTACTCAATTAGTACCTGTACCTAGATATAGATATGTAGAATAAGATTAAAAGCTTAGATTCGGGGAATATGTATCAGTTACGACAGAGAAAAATCATTCTCCCGTATAGCTCAGTTGGTAAGAGCGCCTGTACGGAAAATAGGAGGCCCGTGGTTCGAGTCCCGGTGCGGGGGTCTATTTTTCTCTGTGTCTCCCGTAGTTATTGATAGTTGTAATTTGAATTATTTAAAATTTAATCTTTCGGTAGTAAGAAAACTACCAAAAAATTGAATTAGATAATTGGATTAGTTAAACCTAGAAGAGTTTTGAAATTCTTAACTTCTTATCTATAAACACCTTAGATGTTTGTGAAAACAAGCTATACTACAAGTCTCATACAATTACAATCTGCAAATACTTAATACCTTTGATAATAATCTGTTATTACCACCAGTGCCGGATTACAGCCTTAAAAGAAACCTCTTGTAAGCATAGCTCTTTTTAATTTTATCTTGATATTTATATTTATCTTAGTGTTATAAATAAGTTGGTCAAATATGTGTTTGGCACATACATTATATATTTTGTGTTAGTTTTTTTCTGCTACATCATTTTTAATCTAATTTACTCTAATTCAATTTATTTTGTTGGTCCTAAATTTAATTGTCTTCAATATAAGTTGTTTGCTCATTTAACAAAGGCATTTTTAACATAAGAGGGGGGGGGGGTTAAAACATTTTTAAAAAACAACAGTCAGTACTCAAAGTACTTTTTTATGTTTTTTTTTTATGTTTGACTTTTTCATAGATAAAACTGTTGAATCGGGGTTTAAAGTCTGCAATGTCTGTAGAAGATCAAAAATGGTTGGATCTTTGCTGCAGAGTTTTGAATGCCGTGGCTTTCCAAGCTGTTATTGATGACTTTGAATCTAAACAGTCACTTGTTAGAGGACTGTACCCTTTAGCTGGTAAGGTTATTTATGTTTTATCAATGTACACTTGTACACTAATTTATTTTAAATATTAGTCGAAGAAGAAACTATATATTGTGACATTTATTAATTCTAAATTGAAATAAAAAATACTGAGATTAAGATAAACATTTTCTTTTACTTTAAAAATGTATTAAATTAAGTGTGGGCGTACATGTAAAACTAATCTTGTTTTATTCCAATTGCAAGTTTGATTTTTAAATTTATAATCATAATTTACACAGTAACTTGTTCCTTCCAGAGAGCCACCACATCAAAGAAATAAATCATTTTTATTTAAGTATAAAAAAATATATATATATTTATAACTATAAACTGAAATAGTTATACTAATTTTACATTTGTTTTCTTATTCAAGTTTTATACATTGATCAGAATTTCAAAACTTTTGAATACTTTTTTATTCAAAAGTGGCCTGTCTGGATATGGTGCACTTATTTGGGGGTGTTTGTGTTCCTCATATTCATTAATTGTCGTGATTTTGGGCAGAGAAAATTTTCTAATTTAACATTACGAACTATATTTCACCTCCGCCTCTAGGCATATTCATGCAGTGGCGTAGCATTGGGGGCACCCCCGCAAGAACTTTTTGGGCCCCTTGCTAAAGAAAATTGATCAGAAAAAAAGTGAATTAGGGAATCCTCTTATTTTTATTAAGTGGAGGAGAGGGGCCTAATATGTGGCACATGTTGAAGGCTTTTAAACATATTGAGTAGACCTTGAGCTATTATATAAAATGTATAAAAAAGTTTTACGTTAAAAACACTGTTTGAAAGAAAATGTTTCATAATAATTGGTTATTGATTATTTTCACATTTAAAAAAAAAATAACTGCCACTTACTTTTTTTACATTTGCACTGTTTATATTGGTATTATGGGTTTTTCTTTAAAACATATTTCATTCTGAACTAATTTTAATGCATTTACTTATGTTTTTTTTGTTTTTTTTTTTTTTTTAACTTTTGTGGCGTTGATGAATATTATTTAGGTTTTTAAATATTTGTTTAAGGACAATTGAGATCATTGTGAGATTAAATTCCACCTTGATTAAAAAGTGAATTTATCATGCCTAATAATTAAATAGGGGTTTCTTTATGGTAATAAATAGCCTCCAAAGTGCAGAGTATTTTATTCTTAATAATGGAATGAATGATGTATAATAGATCCGTGATTCTTTTCAATGAAGGCTTTAGAAACCTAACTATTTTGGTATTTAATTTAATTGCTTGGCCTTCATGATACAGTCGACTCTCGATAATTCAAACATTCATTAATACGAACCTCTCAATAATTCGAAGCAAATGCTCGGTCCCTGGAAAAACTCATGGTATTTCAAAGAAAAACAATGCAATTTGGTACACTCAGTAATTCAAAGTAAAATTCTGTAAAAGTGGAGACATCGACACGCTGCAATTCGAAGTCCCTTTGCCCGACTCTCAATAATTCGAAGTTCGAACTTCCTTCTTGGAGAGACACATGTGAACATTTTACAATTGGAAACTTCTCCCCTACTTCTTACCATTCGAATAAAAAAGCGTGGATTACTACGGAATTATTTAATAAATGGTTATTCTCATTAAATACTCAGATGAGAACTCAGAAACGCAAAATTCTTTTGTTTCTAAGCAATTGTTCTGTGCACAATAACACCCCTCTTTTATTTAATGTAAAATTTCCCCCATAACCATCCGTTGTGACATGATGGGCATTGAATGCTTGAGTACCTTAAAGCAAAAAGTAATAACAGTTTTTTCCCTCCAAAGGAAGATTAATTTTCCTTGTTTTTTTTTATTTTTTATTATTGTTTGTACATACTGTACTTTGTTCTCACATACATTGTTTTTTATTTAGTTAAAATAATATACATGATGACATTTTTTCTTGCCCCTTATACGTTTCTCTCATCCCACCATTTGATAATTCGAAGTTTTTTAGAGGTCCCTCCAACTTCGAACTATCGAGAGTCGACTGTAATAGGAAACATGGCCATTGATTCACATTTCACTGGTGCGCAGGGCAAAGAATTTGAGGATGATAGTAAAAAAAAAAGGCAGAGCAAAATTTATCACTTTGTAGTCAATAAAGCAGTAGCTAATGTTGAATACAAATTTATTTCTATAGAAAGAAAAAAACAAACCTCTGATCACTGGTTATATTTGATTAGATTCTTATTGAATCTTTGAATTAGAGACATATATTAATTATCTAATTTTTACATTAGTATAGAAACATGCGTTTTGACGGATTAAGGTATCTAAAACCTAACTATTATTTAGGGTAATTAAAATGTGGAACTTTAAATTTTTCAAGATTAAGCCTTTGTAGGGAGGGGAATCTAAGTCCATCACTTTTCTAGTATTTAAATACCTTCTTTATGGTCTTTAGTCGTTCAATTTAATAATAATAAAATCTTACTGACTCATTTAATTTTCTATTGTTTACGACAGTGTTTTGACTGATTTTTATGTGTTACAGGTCTGATGAATCACAGTTGTATGCCCAACACAAGACAGGTTTTTGATGCTAATCATAGACTAAATTTAATAGCAGTAAAACATATAGTCGAAGGAGAAGAGGTAACTACCAGCTATTGTCCTCTACTCTGGGCCACACCCGTTCGAATTAATTTTCTATTAAAAACAAAACACTTTACCTGCTCCTGTCAGCGATGTTGTGACCCAACTGTAAGTACTTACTATGTTATTTTCAACTCGTGATTAAGTAGCAGAAGCTAATAGATCTATCTAATTCAAACTGATTATTTTACCGAACCAGATATCACCATAACCAATGCCTAAGAAAGTAATAGTTAAAAATCTAAAATATTTAAAAGAAAGAAGAGTTGCATTACGATACGAAAATTATTTGTGATTTTTTTTTATTTTTAAATAATTTTATTTAACTTGAGCTTCAGTGTGTTTGGGTGTAATCTGCCAATCGATTATTCACTCACTTTTGCTCTGCCGATTATGTTGAAATTTTGGCAGAAATGTTTGTTGTAGATAACGATAAAATATTTCAAATGTTTTGATCTGAGGATTTATAATTAAATTATGTCAAAAACACAACAAAAAAATCCCTTATACATATATAAATGGCTAAACTACACAATATTCCTGCATTGCGCAACTGAACGAAGCTCACGAAATGAAGGATTTTGTTGAAGTCCTAATAAAAAATGAATTCACATATTAACTACTAATCTGCAAAGTAGCCAAGTGCGCCCTCTGTTTTATTTTCAGTCATATTTGATCCTGAATGTTGAAATGGCAGCAACATTTTTGTTTCACTTATGTTTGTATATTTAATAAAACCATGTAAACTAAAAAGTTTGATTTTTTTATTTATTCTAACTTTGCCTTTTTTTTAGTATCTGTAAAAGACTTTTTCAGCTTATTGAAAGCTAGATATATAAAATAGTAAATTACGTGTCTAGTGCGGAGTTTGCACTCTAGCAATAGCGAGGGTAGTAAAACCACACAAGCGAATCAAAAGCAGTTTTCGCACGATTTGCGTACTGTACTTAAGCTACAATTCTTGGATTTTAATAATAAATAGAGAAAAAACAGTTACTTTAATTAACCATCAGCAAATTAGTTTTTTAAATGTAAACAAACACGCTAATCGTGCGATAAGGTGAAAAATTATGAAATGAGCATGCTTAATGAATATATGAAAAGAATAATTTTCTACACATCAAAACAGAAATAAAATGTTTATATTTTGTAACAATTGTAGATAAAAGTATTTGTATTCTATTTCGTATATATAATATTATATTTTTCATTTTCTAATATGTGTTTTTTGTTGTATAGGAGATGGATACTTACTTAGCTGGACTTGTGTGTGGTTGTGCAGGTACAATCCTCCCAGTAGATCCTCAGGAACCAAAGTATGTTTAATGGCACAGATACGTAAATTTTGTTTTATCTCCCATTCTTTTTAAACTTAAAAAATAAATTTTTGGGGCAATGATATTACTTTGTCAACTCTAAATTAAAGGCTCCCTCTCTTGTTAGTATTTAATTTAATGTTGATTTGGTTTTTTTTTTACTATATTGTTATTATTTTAGGAGTGAGTGGAAATGCAGTGGCTGCGCTAAATCTCTGAGTAGTGGACAAGCACTGGTAGCCAGCAGCCTTCTTGCATCTAATCTTGGGAAATCAAGGAATAATCTATCTCTTACAAATAATAATCACCTGGTAGTAGATGGCATCCTTAGGGCAATCTTCTCTCAAAGGAACAACTTACAAGGTCAGTCAGAGTATTTTAAAATAAATAGCTTTGTATGAAAGAAGAGGGCTTTAATTTTAAAAATAAGAGCCTCTTGATATTTATAACTAGTCCATTCCAATCAATTGCCTTTTAAACCAAGCTTTGAGAGTTTAGCGTTGTTTGGGAATCGTTTTAAAATTAGCTTAGAATTATTTAAGGGAGAAGTAACAGAGCAAAATACATTCCACCTCTGGGGCTTGAACCCAAACCTTTAGATTTCGCATCCAAAGCTCTGCAATTAAGCTACGACAGAGAATTATTTTCTCTCTCTGAAATGATAGACATGTTGTATAGCAAATTATTTTCATGAATACTAAAGGGCTAAGATATAGTTATAGATTTAGATATAGAAAGTTTTTGCTGGAAGTCCAACACATTGTCCGATTAGGTAAAATTAACTTAAAGAGTTTAGCTTCTTTAAGAAACTGTTTGACTAGTAGCTTAGAATTATTTGATTCATTAAATTAACAAGCCGGCCGATATATCCAGTTTTGTGTCAAAAACTGGATATATCGGCTGGCTTGTTAAGTTAATTCTATACAATCCATCTGAAGGCCAGTCGCTTAAATGAGTGTATATGTCAGCCTGTAAGTTGTGACTGTTCAGATGGCTGGAGTATCTTCAGATGAACTGTACAGTCTAAACTCTAAACTGAGAAGCCTACCCACATGTGTATACCTTGCTTAAGAATACAGTACATTGAAGATAAGATTAAAACTGGTAGATTAGGAATCAACACATTATGGAGTAAATATATAAGTAACAGTACTGTGCCGTTTAATGCGAAGCTACGTGTGTTCGAAGGTGTCACTCGTTCTATAATTACATACGGTGCTCAAATATGGGGAGGGAAAAAGTATGAGACATTGGAAAGATGTAAGAGATTATTTTTAAAAAGAGCTTTATTTGCACCAAACTATACACCTGGTTACATGCTAGAATCGGAGTTAAAAACTGACTACATGTTCGAGTACACTTTCTCACTTCACATAAACTACATGAGGAAAGTTTTAGAAATGGAGGAAGGGAGACTGCCCTACACACTTGCTCATGAAGCTGTAAGGGCTAATACCGGTTGGTATAAGGACTGGATAGAGTTTGGTGAAGAAATGGGTTTGGAGCTGAGTAGAGGATGGGAAAATAGAGATTGCTGGGGAAAAGAGATGGTCCGGGCTTTGGAAGTATGGAAGAGAAAGAAAGTGGAAAAACAGGAAGAGGCAATCAGAAACTCATCTTTCTATCCGCTTTATTCTGATTTACCACCAATACCAGTGGAATGGTACATGTCACCACACACGGCCATCACTAATGTTAGAACCATGTTTAAGTTGAGATGCGGGTTGCTACCACTAAACTACAAACCATGGACTAAAGGGAAAGCCAATGGAAAATGTGAGTTATGTCATGTTGAGGATGAGACCACTTACCACCACATAGCGCTTTGTCCTTATTTAACAGAAATTAGATCCAAGTATTTGGGAAAGCAATTTTTATCCTTATCCGAATTCCAGGCGCTTGTGGCTGATACTGGTAGAATACAAGCAATTCAGCATTATTTAAAAGCAACTCTCAAAACAAGAAATTAATTATTTTATGTGATTCATATATACAGATATATAGATATATATTGTTATTTTATTTTATTTATTTATTTTATATTGTTTACTTTTCAAATAATTTAAGTATTAATCAACTTAATATTATATTAACGATGATTCTTAGAGTCACACAGATTGTAAGATGTAAGAGATAGACTCTCTCCCGGCAGCGAATGCTAAGGAGTATTATGATTTGTATACAAGGAAGATTTATGTATTTATAATTTAAAATAAAATCATTTTCATTCATTCAATACAGCAGTGCTTGGTTAATATCTAAAGCTAGATTAGGAGATTATTATTTAATTATCATTAATTAAATAGAAAATCCAAAAATTAGGGTGGGGAGCCCATGAGAGGTCAGGATTTTTAATTCTAGATTGTCGAGCCAACTGGACAAACAAAAATGTCACTGGCCCCACCCCTCCCACAGGCCCAGTAGCTTTATTTTTTTCCTCTGAGTGTCAAAAGTCACAACTTGTAGCATACATACTGTAATTGTTGGTATTAAAAAAAAACAAATCTAAACCATTCTAATTTCCTCTGCCTTTAATTTTTATAGACTTAAGGCGGTTCTACACTGGGCAATGGGGATGTTTCTGTGTTTGAAAGCTCTCATTAAGCGCTACAAAATTCGATTTTCGTCATCACATAATAAACTGCTGCCTGTGCAACAGCAATGAACGTCATAAAATATGAAAGAGGCCTTTTATTTAATCCATTCAATTCTTCCTTCAGCTTTTTGAAAGAATCTGTTTAAGAATTGCTAAGAGAATTTTTTAGAGCCTTAAGAAATGTCTTTCCCATAAAGTTATTTATTGACTGACAATAAGAAGAGAGGATGTGTGAAAGAGAAAAAGTCCAGATAGAACTTGAAACATATGGCTACTCAAAATTAGTTCTCCTTAATGTCTTCTAGGTCTTTCTAATTTACGTGTCATCACTGATTAGTTTTATCGTTAAATGGCAACTTTGTATGCAATTTACTTTGTTGAGAATTTCCTTTCTTCAAAATCCTTTTACAAATTGTGTAAATTTACGTTATTAATGTGAATAAGAATGAAGGCCCCCATACACGGTCAAAATGTTTGCACAAACATTCTGACCGAGTATGGGGGCTATTTGATGTTTGCGCTAACATGATTTTTGACGTGTATATGGCCTAAATTTACCCGACTTCAGGTTTTCGCAAACATATTTGCACAAAATGTTTGATCATGCATGGGGGCCTTAATAGTAAGACTATTATGAGTAATAGTTTCAACAATGATCTAATTTGTTGAGTGTTTTAAACCATCCAACGTATCATCTAAGGCAAGAACACATCTCTCTGAAGGATTAAAATATAGTAAATGAGATTACACGATTTAAAAGTTAATTTTTTTTGTGGAGAACCTTTGTGGATATAAATGCCTGCGGGCCTGGTGGAGCATTGTAAGAGGATTCTACCTGCGGTGTGCCAAAAGGGTATACTTGGATCCACTAGGGATCCAACCCAGCAGCCTTAGCCAGGCATGGATCCACAGTGGATCCAACTGCATTCAATGGGTTAACATGTTAATTTTAAGGCTAATCAAAATGAAACTATTTAATTGCAAAACAAAACAAAAAATTAATAATAATTATTTGTTGTTTTGAATTAAATTGCAGATATGAATGAATCAGAATTGACAGAGAGAGAGAATAAAATTAGACACATACTTCAACTTGTTAACCAGCTTCAGCTTGGAGAATGTAGAACCAAGGGTAAACTGCGTTTATTACAAATTAAATATCTAGGGACTAAAAATATAATTTAAGTTGCTTTCTAGTGAATTTAAGGTGTTTGGTAGGTATGATTTCACATTGTTTGAATCAACTTGACTTTTTGACTACAATAATTTTATCTCTGAGGTACAGTTATTAATTAACAAAATAAGAAAATAGATTATTTAGGTAGCACCCGAAATTATTTTCTAATTATTTGATGACACCAAAAAATGAAATTGGATAGAGAGTAGTGTAATTTACGATACCTACTTAAGAACTAATGTTAGGTACTTCCTCTAAGCAAAGTAGGTACTCACTTTCTCTGAGTCTGTCAGACTGCTTAAGGTCTACTAAGATTTGCACCGTATGAGCTCTTACAGCTTCAGACTTTATTTTTTTAGTCCCCAGAAAAAAATAAAATGTAAAATACAACTAACCAAATTTGATCTCAGCCACTATGAAGGTTGTTGCGGATCTTTCAAATGTTAGGGTATGTTGTTCTTCCATGTTTCTCATTTTAGTCACTAGAATTTAGCACATGCAAGTCATGCTTAGAAATGAGATAATCACATTATTACTAAAGAAAAAAGACGTAAAATAAATTCTGCATTCAGGAATTGAACCATAGATCAAAATTAATATGGTTAAATTTGTCTTTAAATTGACTATAACTTTGAATTTTTTAATAAAAATTGTAGGAACTATTTTTGGGTGATAACTAATTTATAGTTTTTGTGTTAGGCAATTAATATTTTTTATCTCCAGTTGGGAGAAAAAGTTATGATTTTGAATTAGTTTAGAGGGACTAAAGCAGGTCTTTTCATCCCTGAATTCAAAAAGTAGGGAGAAAAAGTAAAGTAGGGCGAAAAAGTAAAGATTGCAACTTAATTATTTTATAAATAGTAGAAAATGAATGGTTAATGTAATGAAGTTGTTGAAATCAGGTTGGTGTCACTGCTTTTACGATCATGTTTATGTTTATTTATACCCTACATCTAAACCTTCTATTTGAGTTTAATTCCAATTCTTATTTGTTTTTAATATTGAATCTCTTATATCTGCTATTAAAAGTGCTAATATAAATTATTGTCATTTATTAAAATAATAAATAAAAACTGTGCACTGGATGAAAATGTGTATTTACTCCCTACTGGAGATAAAATATTGTATGTACCTCGTGAGTAAAGTGTCATTATTCCCGGGAATTAAAAAGTCTAATTCCCTCGGCTTCGCCTTGGGATTTAGGGACCATGGTTTCTTCGGCTTCGCTTTAGGAACCCACTTTTTCGCTCAGGGAATAATGGCTTACTTTACTCCCTAGGTGCATAAATAAATATTGTGTGATAGGCAATTAATAGTTATTGGGTGGTAGCTAATTTATAGCTAAAGTGATATGATTTTTCTGAAACGTAATGTACGGGTTGTAAATTAAATTTCATAAAAAGTGGTCTAGTAAATTAGGCTGCATGTGTCTACACAGACAACAGTCAGACATTTTTTAGCAAATACTTTTTTAAATTCTGCGAACAAAACTTTAAAAAAATCATCAAAAAACCTTTTTTGTTTGGATTTTTATTTTTTTTATTTTTTATTTTGTTAGGTCTTCTCTTACATGAATTACATTCAACTCAAAAAGAAAAGGAATTAAGATGTGCCAATAAAACATTACAGGTATGCTGACTATTTACTTAAATAATGTACCATAAACCAAGGGCTGTGTGCAGTAACGCTACTTACTTTCTTAGCTTGAATCTAAGAAATGTAAGATGTAACTCAACAACAACAACAACAATTGCTAAAATGATTTTGGAAATAATAAAAATTAATGAGTATACTTCTCTTTGAAATAATTAATCCAATTAATATTGACTTAGTCGCTTATTTCCATTATGGAATTAGCAATATTTAACTTTGAACTTGTTAAGCAGAAAGTACAAGCTGATTAGCGCTAAAACCTGAAACATTTCAACTGTAAACCAGAGGTAAATGTTAATATTACATGCATGAATATTCATTAAAATAAAATAAAAATATACCATAAAGAGCATGATTTATTTGTTCCTTTTCTGTTTCCCCCTATTTATGTGCATGTTTAAGGTTAATTTAGCGGTATTCTGTTCATCCACTGATCTGTCATTTGAATATGATTACCTATAGCATTTTTTTTTTTTTTTTTTTTTTTTTTTTTTTTTTTTTTTTTTTTTAAAAAGCGCCAATGGTTTCTACACGCTTGCTAGTTGGCTACTGAGCGAGTGGGCATTTCGTTGTGGGACGACAACTAGCGCACTCGCCGACTCGCCGGCTTCTTA
>KZ653034.1:34798-47642 GCA_001010745.2 Gerris buenoi | reverse complement strand
TTTTTTTTTGTTTTGTTTTTAAAAGTCGTTAAACAAATTAAAGGTATAAACATTTGTAAACTTAGTTTTTAATACCTAAATAAATTGATAAATCGAAATCTTAGGTTTGTTTGTGTTGTTTTCCACCCTTCTGGAGGAAAAATCTTGTACGGACCACGGGAGCAAAAAGTCATAGCACCCTCGCTATAATTAACTCCCTCGGCTATGCCTCGGGATTAAACTTCATGGTTCCCTCGGCTGCGCCTCAAGAACCAACTAAATGACTCCCTCGGCTTCGTCTCGGGATTTAGACAGTTTGGTTCCTGAGGCGAAGCCGAGGACAATAACGCTCAGGGAGTAATGACTTTGTTTCCTCCCTTGGTGCGTAAATAACTATTTCATGCATAATATGGTTTGTTTAGATTAAACTGTTAAAACGAAGTTTAAAGGGTGAATTATCAGCCGAGGATCAAAGATGGATGGATCACTGTTGCAGAGTACTGGATGCAAGTTCATTCCAGTCATTTACCGATAATATTGATTCTAAACAGTCACTAATGAGAGGAATTTACCCTCTGGCTGGCAAGTTAACTTAATAATAATAAATTTCATTAAAGCATTAAAGGAAGATGTAGTTATAAGAAATTCAAACAACTGTGAAGGCATTGACCACATTGACACAGGAAGAGGAAGGTATTAACCAACGGACCCTGAGTTATACTATCAAACTTTTCACTTATGTGTGAAGTATTTTATTTGGTCAGTTTACCAAGTCTTGCTTCTCTGGGATCTTCAATTTTTTTTTATCCCCCTGATCTTGGTTACCTGATGTAATTAAAGATATTTCAATCAAGGTGTCAGATATCTGTTAAAAGTTCATTATATCAATTCATTCAATAGCTAAAATACATGAGGATTTATTTTAGATAAAAGTAGGATTGCAAGATACTTATTTATTAATTATACTACATACTTATTGATACTTATTTATTATTTAGTAATATTTATTGCAGGTATGTTGAATCACAGTTGTACGCCAAACTCAAAACAAGTTTTTGGAAGTAATCGTAGACTGAAACTGGTTGCTGTGAAACCAATAGCTAAAGGAGAAGAGATTACTATCAGCTACTGTCCTCTACTCTGGGCTACACCCATAAGAATTACTTTCCTACTTAAAACTAAACACTTTATCTGTTCCTGTCAGAGATGTCGTGACCCAACAGTGGGTTTTTTAATGTAACATTTTCATACATTATTGAATAATCTTTAGTTATATACTTACAGTCTTTAGGAAATATTAGCTGACAATAAATAAAATACACCCTCGTTATTCTTATTTGTACTTATTATATATTTCTATTGTGTTATATATAGGAGTTGGGAACTTACTTGGCAGGACTCACGTGTAGCTGTGGAGGTATGATACTTCCAGTTCAACCTCTGGAACCAAAGTATGTGTAACTTTAATTAAGTTAATTTGAGAAAGTTCTTCCTTAAAACATTTTATACTTACTAAGTCGAGCCCTCTCCTTCATTCCGGTGTCAATGTATGACAGAGACACTCCCAGACAAGTCTATCTTGCTAGAGACCCTTGATTAACTTTGTCCTTAGGTATTTACTTTGCACGAGCTTACTTTTTCAATCCATGCGAGACATCTCCTTAGAGAGATGTTGTCTTCACATCTTGCCTTGTAGACTCTGTTAGGATTCTTCTGTTGTCCATTCTTTGCATATGACCGTACCATCTGATCTGGTCATCTTAAAATATTTCTTCTCAAGGTCTTACCCCAATTCCCAGCCTTAAGCCTAGTCTACATTGGTCGAGAAAACGGTCGAGTGGGCTAGTATGCGGTGCTTTTTAGCACCGGGACGGGCGAGTAGAATAGAGTGCTATTTTTTGGTAGAGTGGACTCCAAAGTCGTTCACACGTGCTTGAGATAGTAGCCTTAATAAAGTGAGGTGTTTTCGTTTTTAGTTCTGAATAATTCCGCAGATGAAGGTGTTCAATGTTAGGACGGACTTTTATCCACTCTCCTCGACTGTTTACTCGCCGTATTGTTCACATTAGGCAAGTAGCTCGGCCGAGTGCTACTCGCCCGTTTACTCGACCAATGTAAACCAGGCTTTACAGTTATGTTCCTAACTAAGTTTTGCTTGGTTTTTTCTAGGTACTTTTTTTTAATGCATCTCATTTCAGTAGCTTAGAGATTGCTAGACCACTTTTGATTGAGTGCCTGATTCGCTATTATAATTTAATGTTAGAACATATTCTTGTTTCTTTTAAAACCTCTTGTTTTAAAATTAAGTAGAATAATCTACTGGCAGCTCCAATTCCTGCATTGATCTCATCTTCTATTTTTCCATCTCAGTTGATTGTTGCAATAAGGTATTTAAATATGGCTAAACCGATTTTTAACTAGCTGGATTCCATGATTCGCTAGCTAGGGAGTTTATTTTTAATTTGATGGGTTTATAAACCTCTACTGTATAGAAGCTTTAAAATTATTTTAAAATAAATTCCGACCACTAGAGGAGTATTTTATTCCTCTACTTTTTTTTTTTAAGTAAAAACTACATATATTTGAAGTAATTTAAAATCTAGTTTGTTAATTTGTTATTAGCAATATGCAATTAAGATTTTTTTTTCTTTCAGGAGTGAATGGAAATGCAGTTGCTGTGCTAAATCTCTGAGTAGTGGGCAAGCACTGGTAGCGAGCAGCCTCCTAGCATCTAATCCTGGGAAATCAAAGATTAATCTCTCTCTATCAACGAATAATCATATGGTGTTGGATAGTACACTCAGGGCAATTTTCTCCCAAAGAAACAACTTACAGGGTCAGTCTTATTTATTTTTCTTGTCCTTTTTAAAGGTTTCTACATTCTTCAAAATTCCAGATAACTATTGCATGCATAATATCTTGCAAACCAAACCTTAATGTGTTGAAGGAATTTTGGAGAAAAAAAAAAAAATGTGTAATGAGCATGTAGAGTTTTAGAGCAATAGTGGATATTATGAATAGATTTATTTCATTCGGAAGTAGACATTTCATTAGTTAGTTGCAATGTCCACAATGGACCAAATTTGTATTAACTTAAAAATCTTTGAAATCTTTAACTATGCAATGCTTTACTTTAATTTAGGGTTTTCAGGTTAAAACTTAAATTTTGCTCCTATCTTGATGGCAAACTTTTCTTGAAGCAACTTTTGTCAATTAATTTCAATTTTTTATTCATTGGCCTTTTTTTTTAGCTTTAAAGATTTCTTTGACAATAAGTTTACCTTACAATGTTTAATAAATTATAATATCATATTATACATTAAAAAATAAGATAAGTAATAAAAACTTCAATATGAAATAAATCTATTCCATATGTTTTATATGTGAATCAAAATCCACACAAATTAATATTGCTTTAATTTCATCATCGGGATACAACAATTAATTAACCATATAGTATATGAAGAGTTTATAATTGCAGATATGAATGCATCTGAATTGACAGAGAGAGAGAATAAAATTAAACACGTACTGGAACTTATTGACCAACTTCAGCTTGGAGAATGTAGAACCAAGGGTATAGTAGTATATTTATTTATCTATAAATGAGTTTTAAAAAAAACTGGATCACCTTCCTCTTTATTAATAAGAAAATTATGAATTTGAATATTCAGGCATTTATTGTTTATTTTTTAGTACTTGTAATATTATGTTATGTTTTGTATAACACTATCTCCTTGAGATTAGGACATAACATTAACTTAAGTACCTTTTAAATAATACAGTCGAAACATTCATGTTACCTAATTTACTTGTTTAATTTTATACCTGAAAAGCATTTATGTATGAAACCTAAAATTATGGTCCTATCATAAACTTAGTTGTACACTTTTTTTAGGTCTTCTTTTTAATGAAATGTACACAACTCTTAGAGAAAAAGAAATTAGAAACCTAGAACACAGCTATAAGGTATTCGTTTAATTATTTTTTTTTTTTATTTTAAGAGTATTTAAAATATTATTAATATTAAAGAGAAGGAGATACACATTTCAGGCTAAAGGGATAACATCACTGTTCATTGTATTAAGCCAAGGGCCCAAGGGTGGCTCTAGAGTTGACTTTCAGGGGGGCATCCCCTGAATTATCAGGGGATAATTCAGTTGGGTTGAATTATTCAGTTTCAGTTCAGTTGGGGGTATGGAATACCCCCAACCTTACAGCGGATCCAGGGAGGGTGATTTTTCCAGGGGGTTACTTCACATTTTTTAAATTGTGATATTTTATCACTGGTGTTGCACTGATGAAATAGCTCATTGATATGAGAAAGGTTTATACAATTTTTCTGACCAATTTTTCTTTTTATTAATCGGCTTGGCTGAGCTTCAGGAAATTTCCAACCCTGGTGCATCATCCGTCCCTGTGCTCTTAATATTTCATAAAAAAATACAAATTCAAGCCGCTTTTTTTCCTTTGGCTAATTGGTCAGTAAACTTTTTAATATCAATGACCAAAACTTTGTGGACATGTTGTAAACACAACCCAGTGAGCCGATCTTCACTCATCCTGGAATGAAGCCGTGTTTTGACTGTTAACTCGACATAATTACGAGAATGATCTTTCAGCAGATGTGTTGCTTACTGGTGGAGTAGCGAGAATTACAGCAATGACTTGATAATTGGGAACAAGTCTCTATCACAGAAATTGATTAACTCAATAGCTTTGTCTGGGACTTCAAACGAAGCTGCTGAAAATAATTATTGTGTGTTTATTTTAACAATCTTATTTAAGTTGAATAAACTCTTTTTAAGTATAGAGTTCAACTCATTTTAAATTAAATTAAACAGAATTACAACAAGTTTTTTTGTTTGTTTTTTCCTGGAAGTTCACTAAAAACTTTTATTTCAATTATAATAATATTTAATTATTCTGGTGTTTCAACTTTCTTTTCTTTTTTATTACATCAGTAATATCCATTGAAAAATGAAATTCACACATAACAGAAGAACTGTGATGAAACCTGAATAATATCAGCTATAAATCACTGAGGTAAACTATGTAAGAGTTAGTTGCATGGGATAAAATATACTTTAATTAAAATTTTCAAAGCATGGCCCTAAAGAGCATGGATAATAGGTTTGTTCCAACCACACTTCAAACTAGTTTCAAACCGTACGACGCATGTGCATTAGCAAAAAACGTTTAAGTGTGGTCTGATGTGCATGCGTCGGACAGTTTCAAACCAGTTTGAAGTGTGGTTGAATCAAACCTATAGTGAATCTTGTTGATAATACTATGTTACATGTTAATACTGTATGTTATAATTAGCATAAAATAACCATATCTAAGAAAGCTTACCCCTGTTAAAAGCATTTTTAACTCTGTTTTTCTGTAATTCTTTAAATTTCTTATGGGAGGATTTTTTTAAAATAAAATTTGACATAGAATGTCAAACTAACATGTCTGGCACCTGTGTTCTGACTTGGTCAAAGGATGTGACCAATCCTGATTCATTTCCTTAGCATGACTTAGTTTACTCTTTCAGGCAGTAATTTCCCATCCAATGGATCAGAGTAAATTGCTTCTGAATTTAGTTGGTAACATCATTTTCGACATAATGCCACTGACCACAGTTATAATATAACATCTATAAGTAAATAAAGCTATTGTGGGGAAATATAATTTTACTTTTTTTTTTTTTATCTCACTGACATTTTAGAGGAATTAATAAGAAATGTTTATATAAATAAAATGCTTATTTTAATAAAACATAGACTATAGGATTGCTGAAAATAATATCTAGACAGAATTATGTTTATGGATATCAGGAACTATTATAAAACTATTATAAAAAAATTGGTTTAGGATTATTCT
This sequence comes from Gerris buenoi, assembly GCA_001010745.2. Classification (NCBI taxonomy): domain Eukaryota; kingdom Metazoa; phylum Arthropoda; class Insecta; order Hemiptera; family Gerridae; genus Gerris; species Gerris buenoi. The sequence continues at coordinate 41,792 of KZ653034.1, read as the reverse complement.
GCAGGAACTAGGTACTACCTAGTATAGCATCCTAATACTTACATAGTGCGGAAAGTAGGATTTTGCATGCGAGTATGGAGTTTGCACCCAAGCGATAGCGAGGGTAGTCAAACCACACAAGCAAAGCAAAATGCAGTTTTGCACGAGTTGCGTACCGTACTTTATCTACGATTGTTGGATTTTAAAAATAAAAACAGAAAAAACAGTTACTTTAATTAAACAAACAGCAAATTAATTTTGTTAAATGTAAACAAACATAATCGTCCGATAAGGTGAAGAATTCTTCTTCATTTCCGCACTAGTGATTTTTTAATCATTTGTATTTTAATGAATACAACTACGTAAAGAATCACTTTCTATGCATCTAAACAGTTAATTAGTTATCAGAATGTGTTCAGAAAACAAAGTCTATACTAATCTAGTGTGCCTTGAATATTAAGAAATTCTATACATATTTCAAATAGCTAAAATACGAAGGCAAACTAGAGGTTAACAGATTTTTCTTCGTTTCTGAACATGTTACCTATTACATGAAAAAAAACCCAATTTGAAAATGTGAGGTCTCACTGTTTCATTATCATCATCAACATCATCCTTATAATAATTAAATATATTTAATAGTCAACAATTATCTTTCAATTTTGTTTTTAGGATATTAAAGGCCTTTTGGAGAATTCAAGGAGGATTTTAGAAGGTGATATTTGTGTTCCAAAGGATATTTTACAGAATCTGACACAAGCTAACTACAAATGACTATCGTTTAAGGGTATGGAATGCCAATATTGGCTTACTGGAAATTCAAACTGATAAAAAAAAAAGTGCAAACTTCTTCTTCAAACCTTTTTTTATACATTTGAAACAGATTTATTTACTATTATTATTTCATCTGCATTCGATTATTTTTTTTATTTATTTGTTGATCTATATTATTATTTTATTTAACACTTGATAATCTGAATGATCGAAGAAGTTTTATGACTGAAAATAATAAAAACTTCATTAAATAAAATAAAATGTTTTAATTGCTTATTATCACAGGAACCCAATTTTATTGATTATTTTATATAAAATTAAATTGAAAAATAGTTAACAAAATTTATAAAATACTTTTTACACTTCAGGTCTCTAAACATTATTCAAGCCTATTCAATCCATCTATCCGGCTCAATAACATTTTTTTTTTTTTTTTTTCGAGAATTATTAAAAATCACACATTCAAAAAGATTATCTTGACTTTGACCATACTCTATAGAGAGAGGACGGTATCTTTCCAATAGTATTAAGTTTAATAATGAGCTGATCTCTTGTTTTATCAGAACCCCTAGGTGCTGATAAGAGACAAGGTAAGAATATTTTCTCATAGTACTGCTTGCGGAAGACTGACGCCTCTAGCACAGCTTTGCTAACTTCATTGTTATCAGAGAAATGCGCTAGTACTCTCTTTACATCTGATTCTTGTTGCTCCTGAAAATAAATAGGTAAGATTAGAGGATGTCTTAGAATTCATATTAAACTATAAAGAGGGGGTTCTCTTCAATCTCCTTATACTGCAATGTACATAATTGTTTAAGCTAAAAGAATAAAATAAAAACAGTAACTGAAACTCAAAGAGCTAAAACTCCACCAAAAAAGAAAAACACAATAGCAAAATATTGACAACAGATTGGGAGCAATCTACCCTAAGCCCTATTTCCCATGCATTTAATGACATCATTCGATTTTTCAATATTAATGATTTTTTTTTTGTTTTTTTTTTTTTTTTGTTAGACAGAAGAATTTTCCATCACACAAAAAGCTACATACATCAAAAGAAGTGACGCTAGTACCAAGAAGTTAGAATCTAACAGGAAGTTGGACAGTTTTAAATTTTAGTATTATATTTTTCCAATAGGAGCGCTGAATTAAATATTTTAAATATAGTAGGTACCAGTAATTTTGAATCTAACATGAGATCGCTCATTTGTAGAGAATTTTCAAAGAAAATTAAGATATTGCAATGGCTTCAAAATTGTTGTAATGCAATTTTTTTTATGTATGTATGTGTCACTCCAGACGATATCTCCTCTTATGATACACTTAAAAATTTCAAACAAATTTTAAAATGTTAATAATATCAATTTTGGAGTTCATTTAATGTTGAGTTTCATGTGACCCCACAAATATGACAATTTAGGGTAAAAAATAGCATATTCGTGTTTTTTCCATTTTACCCTCCTTTTATATGAAAATATGATAAAAGTGTACATAACAAAAATTACTATACTCTTAAAGAGCTTTCCAACGATGTGCATCTTGAAGGGTAAATACTATTTTGACTTTTGTACCCCGTACCCGTGTGTACCCAAACATTTTTTTTTTTTTTCACCCATCCAAATTCTAAACCAAAATTTTACTATATTATCATAAACCAATAATACGCAGATTTCTTTGAAAATTCGCTCATTAAGTGCTCATGGTGCATGATTGGACTTTTTACTTTTAGTTCTATATTTTGCCATTTTTGACAAAGAAGTTATGGCAGCGAAAGTGTTGTTTTTGTGTCATGTGGAGTCAGTTTAAAGTACTATATTTCGCCTCTTCGAGTGATCACATGTATATATTCTTTATTGAATATTTTTCCATTAAGAGGAGAAATATTTCTTTACTTTGGAACAAAAAAAACAAAAAAAACAAAAAAAAAAAAAACAGCCATAGTCTAACGAGGGATTCAACAAAAAGTGTCCTCAATCTTACCTCAATAGTTTCATGGAAATCATTAAACAGACTTATGTAGTCATAAGTTTGATTCATATCTGATAATCGAGTCTTAGCAAGAGCAATATAATCGCTGATTACTTCTTGGCATGAAGATGGCCCTGATGGAACCTTTAACACACAAACATTTAATATTAATTTGTTTTTTTTTTTTATTATTTTTCATAAGATTACTACAAACATTACGTTAACTCTTTTAATAATAGTACCTTTGTGACTTGAATTTTCAGAAAGACAGCCGGTTCAAATGGTACAAGCTTAGAGAGAAATTCAAAAAAGAAATTTAAGGTCAGTACGTTTTTAGCTTGAACAGATCCGAACCAATTAGCATAACTGACAAAGTATTTTGAGACCTCTGCAAAATGATGTCTCGTTAAAAGTAATGCCAAACCAAGATGTAACTCATTCCTCTCAATCAGGGCTTCTTTAAACCATTTATCTGCAGTTGCTGCAACAAAAATATTACATATAAACAAAAACTTAATTATCACAGTATAGTGATTTAAGTGATATTTAATAGATCTTAAATAAATAAGTCATAGTTTTCAAATATTTCATATTTTAAGGTTTTAAGAAGTAATTTAAGTGAAAACCATTTTTTTTTATCTGTACATTTGGGTAGTAATGCTACATTTAACCATACATTTTCAGTTTATGGGGCACTGAAGATACAATTTAAAACATAGAACCTCATATATTAAAAATATAAAATTTCTAATAAAAGGCTGAAAAAATATATACTTAACTCATTCACAGTCTATCATGACAACTAGTTTTTAGCTCCCACAGCAAATCCTTACTTTAATAATGAAACTTTTTTGAAGATAAGAGGAAAAATAATAAACTTAAAATAAAAAAGTATAAATAATCTTTTATTATTCATAAATGCATAACTTAAGAGCTAAATCTTCATCAAAATTGTAGGCTCTTTTGTAAACATTCATAATACCCCAGACGACAGCCAAGCGCTAGATATACTTAAATAAATTTACACTGATACCATGCCTCCAAACAAGTAAAACTTGAAAACGTAAATTTACGCCCATAGGGCTTAAAGGGTTCTGAAAATTCAATAAAATATAACATAAAACTAATTTTAATAAAATTATTAATACAAAAAAAAAAAAAAAAAAAAAAAACCAGGTTATCAGATCAATAAAATGCCATTTTATGGACAACAATTAAAAACAACAAAAAAATAGATATATTCTTNACCTTTAACAATGTCCAAGTGGTCAGATTGATCAGAATGTTGAAACATTAAAGCAATGACTATACCTTTAACAATGTCCAAGTGGTCAGATTGATCAGAATGTTGAAACATTAAAGCAATGACTATACCTTTAACAATGTCCAAGTGGTCAGATTGATCAGAATGTTGAAACATTAAAGCAATGACTATACCTTTAACAATGTCCAAGTGGTCAGATTGATCAGAATGTTGAAACATTAAAGCAATGACTATACCTTTAACAATGTCCAAGTGGTCAGATTGATCAGAATGTTGAAACATTAAAGCAATGACTATACCTTTAACAATGTCCAAGTGGTCAGATTGATCAGAATGTTGAAACATTAAAGCAATGACTATACCTTTAACAATGTCCAAGTGGTCAGATTGATCAGAATGTTGAAACATTAAAGCAATGACTATACCTTTAACAATGTCCAAGTGGTCAGATTGATCAGAATGTTGAAACATTAAAGCAATGACTATACCTTTAACAATGTCCAAGTGGTCAGATTGATCAGAATGTTGAAACATTAAAGCAATGACTATACCTTTAACAATGTCCAAGTGGTCAGATTGATCAGAATGTTGAAACATTAAAGCAATGACTATACCTTTAACAATGTCCAAGTGGTCAGATTGATCAGAATGTTGAAACATTAAAGCAATGACTATACCTTTAACAATGTCCAAGTGGTCAGATTGATCAGAATGTTGAAACATTAAAGCAATGACTATACCTTTAACAATGTCCAAGTGGTCAGATTGATCAGAATGTTGAAACATTAAAGCAATGACTATACCTTTAACAATGTCCAAGTGGTCAGATTGATCAGAATGTTGAGACATTAAAGCAATGACGTAGAGAAGATGAGTTAGATTCACTTTAGTGTCATCTAAAACCAACTCGACTTCCCTCATTACTCCCTCCTTGGTGAGAAGTGTTTCCAACTAAGCAAAGACAAATCACCATTAATAAAATTATAACAATTTATTGATTTTCTTAAAGACAGAAGTTGACTGTTTTCATTCAGTTTCCAATAAGAATTAAATTATTCTCCTTTGATATCTATTTTGAAAGACTGTTTCTAGAAATAAATTGTATCTTGTTCATTGCCAATATACTATGAGCATTTAGAATTGTTCTGGGACCAGATAAAAGTTAATTTACTCATAGTAAAGCAAAGTTTTTATTCATATATTATACCTAGTTTCTTCATTTTTTTTCCGCCAATCATATTTGATTTAGATCATATAGCTAATCTCAAACTCTATTATTTAACTTTTTATATTTTTCCAAACTTTAAATTTAGTCTATCCTTAATAAAAGGATAGACTTGTGTAATTGCTATTTGTTAATAGCAGATACTTTTTGTGTATTGTTTATGTCTGACTAAGCTATTTCCTCTTTTTCTTTGTTTTTGAACGAGCGTAGTGAGTTCTTCCTATCAGGGACTTAAGCTTTGCAAAGATAGTGTGTTTGTTTGTCTGACGATAACTGGTGTAACATTTTTTTGATTTAAACTAAATTTGTTGTACATTTAAGCATTTGAAACAACAGTATAGTTTTTGGACATTTCACACTCAATATTTTTAAAATGGCGGAAAACTAAAAAAAGGGTTTTAGTCAGCATGACTTGTTATACATTATATGTATATTGATTTATTTTTGGTCATGAATAGTAGAAAAAAATGTATAACTATCAATACTTAAATTTTAAATATCATATTGAGCTCTTTTCAGGCAGGTTAGGATTTTGTAAGTTTTCCCCCAATATATTTATTTCCTGGTAGCTTTATTGAAAATAATACAGAAGAACCTCGCTTACACGACTCAATTACAAGTGCAATTTTCAAATCCTTTTGAGATTGTCATAACACATAATGTTAAATTAACCTCTATACTATTATTATACAAACAACCTCAATAACACAGATTTTTTCCAATTCACAATGTATCTCAGAACCTCTATAACAAGTCTTTTTGAGAAGTCAACCTCTATAACGCGACTCTATACAGGAATGAATCGACTTTGAACAAGTCTAGACTTGAAAACCCCACCCATTAACCTCGATAACACGACTGATAGCCAAAATAACCTTGATAACACGACCCGCAACTAAAAGAGCACTTCGATAACAAGACTGTTTCCTTAATCCCCTTGAGACACTTCTTTCCTAGGTTCTAATGTATTACCAATATAAGTTCATATTTCTATGCAAGTTCTTCAAGCGGCACATCACTATTTACCTCTTCTTTTAAATATTACAAAAAATTAGACAATACACATTTTTTGTTCTTGCTAGAATAAACATTTTTTGTATAATGGTTTAAGTTAGGACATTAACAAAAATTAAATCATGACTACAGTCTATGTCAAACAAGAGTTAGTGCGTTGACAGCGTGGGAAAAACTAGCACATGGGGTGGGGAGCCAATGAGAGATTTGCCCTCTAGATAACCATAAAAGAAGGTAGATTAGTGGCTTTATTTTTTCCCTCAGAGGTTGGCCAATCTGTGTGTGACTTGATTTCCCGCGCTGTCATCGCACTAACTCTTGTTTGGCACCGACTGTAAGTACAATTTATTTGTATTTAAAGGCAGTATCAAAACGCCTTTAAATACAAATGTCAATAAAATAAAGTAAATATTCTGTAAAACGAGTAAAGTCACCTGATTGTAAAGAGATTTGAATTTGACAGGTATGCTTTGGGAAGTCCACTGTTTATGATGGACTCCAATTGCAGTCTGGAAAGTCATAGACTTAGAATCATGCAGTAGAAGAGAATTCAATAGAAATGCGGCAAAAGATTTCATTCCTTCTTGAAATACACTCCTCTCTTTAATAACAAGATTCAAAAATTCTAACTTCAAATCTTCTTTTAATGTAAATAAGGCATCGATTAACTGGAACAAAAGAAAGAAAAAAAATCATAATAAAATTTGAAAATAACCGACAAACCGCATAATACATACTTCTAACTTCTCTTTTCAACAAGTGCCCCCCCC
>KZ653034.1:0-24851 GCA_001010745.2 Gerris buenoi | reverse complement strand
TTCAGGTGTGGTCCCTTAAAGATTTGAAGTTCAACAGTGATTTCTGATTTATGTCAAAGTTCACACATTACACCCCACAAACTAGGCCTTATGTTTTTTGGTAAAGAGCAGTAATTTTGATGATACAGTCAGTGAGTTTAATAAACTACTAGATGAAATAAAGTTGTGACATTACAGTTAAATCCATCGGCTATATCAAATTCGAGTCATTAACAATGTTCTACGATTAAATCTGTCATATGCATTCCACTCAATGCAAAATTATTCCTGAGTGAAATAATTATTTCATTTTTTATTTTTGAAAGTCTAGGAAAAGAAAAGCAAAGTAAATCCCCAGGTTTCTCCAAAATTGTACTTCCCAAAGTAAAGAGCATATCATAAATTCCGGTACTTCCACCCTAAGGGGGGTGACACACTTCGCCGCCCAGGTAGCGCCACCTGGTTGATGCCACTTGGTCCCGCCACCTGACTTGCGCCACCCGAGTTATTACTTGAAGGAGTAAGGGCTCAGTGGCGTGACTTGGGTGGCGACGTGTGACAGGCTCAATTGAAAACAATGGGTTGACCGGGTGGTGCCACCTGTGGGTGGCGGCTGTCGACCGTTTAGTGCCACCTGGCAGGTGGCGCTACCTCGTGTGACATCTATTCTCATAGACGACCGGTAGCGCCACCTTACCCGGGTGGTGAAGTGTGTCACCCCCCTTAGATATAAAACCGTATAACAGTAAAAATATTTTTGAATTTTTCCTTTTTAAGAATATATTTTCAACACTAATTATTAAGGATGATAATTGTATTAACAGTGTTTAAATTGGATTAATTACAAAGTTTACTTCAAGAACCTGGGTCACATGTCATTCACAAGTGTTTTAAACCATTATTTTAATTTAACATGCATTATTATTAATCAAGTAGGTAGGTGGATCCTTGTTAGGGTAAATAAAAGTATTTCACATTTTTATTTACCCTAACAAGGATCCACCTACCTACTTGATTAATACATATAAAAGGGTACACATAAGAAAAATATATGCATTATTATTTGTTTTCCAACTAAGGATTTTATGTCTCCAATGTTTTAAAAAATAATCTGATAAGGTGAAAACTGACTTCCCCTCAGTTTGGCCCCGCCACAGGCCCTTGCGCGAGAATCCCCATGGTTTTCCTTTATGACCTTCTTTAATATAAAACCTTACAAAATAATGTTTGAATAATTACAAGATAAAAAAAACTTTTTATATACTACGTTTTTAAATTTTATGTCATAAATTATTATACATTTGAAACCCGTCAAAATGAATAGTGTAGGTAAATATGGATATGTCAAAACAAATAAAATAACTTGCGGATTTTTTCCGAACTAACTTTTCATTCAGCGAATTTGTTGAAAACGAATTAAATTCTGCTGAAAAATGACTAAAAGTATTAAAATAATGCATTGTCATCGTGTTCTGAAAGTTTCAAATGTCTAGCTACTCGGGATGTTTGTTAAAATTCGATTGCAAGATTTGTACCGGACAAACATACAAACAAGAAACCAAGTTAATAAAAACGTAGTATAAAGGGAACTCAATTAGTCTGCTATATTAAACTCCAAATTCATTCAAAGTTAAATTATTTTAAAACTATGGTTGATAAGACAAAAAACACAGAACATTTGAAAAGATCTTTTATTTAAGCTGTTATTTGATATGATTGCTAATGCAACAGAATTATAAAAACTAAAGGCTACACACTCTCAAGTGTACTTGTCAAGCATGCTTGAACGTCTGTAGGATAGTTTTGTACAAGCAGATTGAGGCTTGATTGAAATTTCATGATGAATGCTTGTTCAAGCTCTGCTTGCATGTGATAGATTGAACATGTATACCAAATACCAAGGTCATGCAAACCTGTAGGTCTAGAGTTAAGTTCTTTATGTTGAGTAGGGTTTTTTAAATCTGATAATATTTTATTCTTATCATCACCATGAACGAAAAGAATGTTTTTAGTGTGATTGTATGCGAAAGGTAAGTGAAAAGTTTATTGAATGACTTATTTGTGAATACGAAAATAATCCATGTCTGTGGCATCAAAAGATTATCATGTTAAGGGCATAAGGGATGCTATGTACGATATGTTGCTACAGCATATGGACATAATAATATGGAGTTGTAGGAACTTTTATTTCTTTTTTCTTTTCCATACTAGAGCAAAAGCAGCCAAAGCAAGTGCATCTTGTACACATTTGTAAACACAAACTGACGCTTGTGAAAGCATGCTTGAACCGTGTGGAGGCAATGTCAATTTTTGCATGCTTGACAAGTATGCTTGAGTGAGTATAGCCACCTTAAGAAAACCATAAATATGTAGTGAGAATTGTTTTGCGGCATTAAAAACATAGTAAAATATTACGAATGTGATTTTTTTTTGTCAAATTTTCATCATTTAAGATCGTTATTATCATGGCCCATTTTATACCAAGAATTTTCAAGAAGCAATTTAACAGCTTATAGTTGTAAGCAGACTGGAGGCTGAGAGCCTGTTTGGTATCGGTCTTACCTCACTCAGACTCACCCCCCGTGAGAATAATCCCTCAGTAGGGTCAGTGCACTCACTCGGACTGCCCCTGTTGCAGTGTGCAAGTCACCTTAAAAAAAAAAAAATATATATTGATAAATATACTTACTAGTAAAGAAAAGTAGTGATTTGCATAACACCAGTTCTATGCAGGAAGCATAGTAGTTCTAAAGGAGGCAAATGCATTTCCTGAAATTAAAAGCTCAATATTACATACTTGAATATCAATCATAGTAAACAGACCAAATTATTTCTGAGATACTTAGTTTTTTTCACTAAAGAAGATAAAGTTTGTATCCTGAACTTTCAAGAACGTAGTCCCCTAGTTACGATTTGGACAGAATAAGAGGAAAGGGCTTTATCATTATAAAATACTTATTATTTTCATGTTTCTACTATTGATTGTATTGCAAGACTTTAATAGTTAGTAGGAATATTGACGAACTTAAGTACACCTTCAGAAAAGCAGACAAAAGTATGTTGACTAGCCAACAACATACAATACTCATGCTATTATACTTTGATTTTGGCAGGTAGTAGGTCGGGCCAACTAGATAAACAAAAATATCACTGCATAACCTTAAGATAACCGCCTAGGGGATTTATTTTTTCCCTCTCATAGGTTGGTCAGTCTGAGCTGTCGGATTTACAAATTATAATGTCATGAGTATAGTCCTACATGGTATAAACACAAAATAACTTGTGAAAAATCGAGATAACAATTCTTTAGCCTGTTACTCACAGAAATCAAAATGGGAATTAGGTAAATTCGGATTGTACGTGCCACCACTTTGACGTTAGGTGATAATATCCCGCATATAAAATTGAAACCTCAATTTTGTGAACCCATGAATTTTCAATAGCCGCACCGCTTTGCGGTGTTCCCCTTATTTCCTGAAGAATAAAAACCCTCCTGTATATAAACCTGGTAGAGGTCCAACTCAAAGAAATTTCGATGGCACGTACAATCCAAATTAGCCTGCGAATTTTGATTTTAATAATAGGAAAATTGTCAAACCCAAAACTATAATGTTAATGTCCACTCAAGGGTACTGGTATAACACTTACATCAACTTGAATTTTCGGTTTCCTTTCAGATTTCGAAAGTGATAGAAAGTTTTAGTTTAATGTCTTTTTACTTGCACACTAGAAACTAAAGTTACTGGCTTAAGTATTACATCTATTCTACTATCAAGAAGACTTACCTACATCATTATGAAGCCAAGCATTAATAACATCAATATTGACAGCACCTCCAATTAAGCTTAGCATTTTTCTGCCACGATTGTTGAGTAAGTAGGGCTCATCTTTACGAATTTGTGAACTAATATCTTCCAATCGTCTCAATTTAATTTCATCGTTCAACTCAGTGCAAGAGTTCAACTCTGAGACTTCAGAACGAAACAACTTTTCCCGAAACATCTCAAGAACTGTCATTTCTTCCATTTCTATGATATTTAAAAACCGAGAATATAACAATCTGATTATGAACCTTTAAAAATTACAAAAACAATACTTATAATATAATATACTATACTTATGATGTACTTTTTCGAAGTTTAAAAATTGGCGATAATAAAATAATTGTTCCCAGTGTTACCAGAACTGCAACTTCATTCTATTTTCTTAATTAATTTCATTTTTATAGAAATATATTCATAACTTTTATAATTTATCATAATATTTAATTTATGTACACATTTTTTACAAAAATAACGTTAATTTCTGTGTATGTGGAGAGAAAAATATTTAATACCGATAACAATATATTTCCCGCCACCGCCATGTTGCCGATCTCGTCTTGATTTCCCGCATTTTTGTTACTTGTTGCTTGCTGGACGGTGTCAACTGATTGCTATTATTGCTGTTGGCTTATTTTACTTATCCTTGTTTTAATTTGTGGATTCGATTTTATAATGTTATTTTGTGTTATTATGTGTACTATTTATTTCTATTGACTTTCCTTTTATAGTTATCGGAATACATATTTCAAGTGACAAGTTACCTCTTCTAGAAGTGAGTACTGAGTAATTTTTTCTTTGGTTAGAAAATTTAGTTTTTCATATGAATCTTGGTTTACGCTTTCATTTACTTTGAAGTACCCATTTTTCGTGAGAGCTCATTCCAGGAGTAAGAATCTATTTTACCTATTTTCATTAACGGATCTACTTCGCTAGAGCCATGGACGGATTTGATGATAACCCCGTTTTCTTCTCGAGCGACTTCAGTCGTACCGAGGAGCAGAATTATAATATGACCGATTTGCTTGGTGTGAAATTCGTGTTCAAGAGATTTTTAAAGAATTTCCAACTAACCAATTTCGATTACAAATACCGTGACGAACTGAAGAGGAATTGTACTTTGAGACAGTATTATTTGGATATATTGATTGAAGACTTGGCCAGTTTTGATGAATCCCTAGAACAAAAGTTGTGTAAAGAACCTGCGCAACATCTTCCCCTTTTTGAAGAGGCCGCTAAGGAGTATGCTGAGGAACTTACTTCTGCTATACGTAAAGAAAGTGATCCTATACCCAACATTCAAATAACCCTTTCTTCCGAGGCTATTCCTTCTCCTCTCCGATCTTTAAAATCCAGCTCTGTTTCTAAATTAGTTAAAATATCTGGAATTGTAATTTCAGCTACAGGTATTAAAACTAAAGCTTCAAAGATAACTCTTCAGTGCAAAGGTTGTGGAAATGTAATACCGAAAATATCTATTAAACCCGGCTTGGAAGGCTACGCCTTGCCTCGCAAGTGTAACAGTGATCAAAGTGGTCAAAACAAGTGTCCTCTTGATCCTTATCAGATAAGAGCTGATCAAAATGAGTGTATAGACTTCCAAATTGTGAAATTACAAGAAGCCACCGAGTCTGTACCTCATGGTGAAATGCCTCGACACCTTATGCTATATATAGAGAGAAATTTGTGCGAACGAATTGTGCCAGGGAACAGAGTAAATATTTTGGGTATTTATTCCATTAAAAGGGCCAGTTTTTCTAAGTCTAAGAAGGCGAAACAACTTCCCGGTGTTAAAGCTCCTTACCTTAGAGTGGTCGGTGTTCAATCTGAAGGTACCGGGGGCATTGCAGCATCTATGCCTATCTCTTCAGACGAAGAAGATATGATTCGAAGACTCGCCTCATCTCCTAATATATACGAAAAACTGTGTAATTCAGTAGCTCCCAGTATTTACGGATTTCAGAATGTCAAGAAAGCTGTGACTTGTTTGCTGATCGGAGGTGCCAGGAAGAGGCTTCCTGACGGATTGACCAGGCGTGGAGATATCAATATATTACTGCTCGGAGACCCTGGTACAGCTAAATCACAACTACTCAAGTTCGTTCACAAGGCAAGCCCTATAGGAGTCTACACCAGTGGTAAAGGTTCTTCTGCTGCTGGTTTAACTGCATCCGTTGCTAGAGATCCCTTCAGTAGAGGATTTGTCGTTGAAGGTGGTGCTATGGTTCTTGCTGACGGTGGAGTTGTGTGTATCGATGAGTTTGATAAAATGAGAGAAGACGACAGGGTGGCTATTCACGAAGCTATGGAACAGCAGACTATATCTATTGCTAAAGCCGGTATTACGACCACACTGAATTCTCGTTGTTCCGTCATGGCCGCTGCAAATTCCGTTTACGGAAGGTGGGACGATACTAAAGGAGAAGAGAACATTCATTTTATGCCCACTATTTTGTCCAGGTTCGACATGATTTTTATTATCAGGGATATTCATAATGAACAGCGAGATATTACCGTCGCAAAACACGTGCTCAACGTCCATATCAAAGCAGGAGAAACAGCTTTGGAAACAGATGAAGGAGAACTCTCTCTGGATTTCCTCAAGAAATTCATTCATTACTGTCGCTTAAACTGTGGCCCCCGACTATCGCCGGAGGCTTGTGAGAAACTAAAAACTCGATATGTGAGCATGAGAGAAAATACTCACAACCATGAAATGAACCGTGACAAACCGTCCCCTATTCCTATTACTGTGCGACAGCTGGAAGCCGTAGTTCGTATATCGGAATCATTAGCTAAAATGCAACTTCAACCGTTTGCAACAGAAAGTCAAGTGGAAGAAGCATTGAGGCTTTTTAAAGTGTCTACTCTGGATGCAGCAACTAGTGGCACTCTGACAGGAGCTGATGAATTCACTTCTTTGGGAAGTTATGAGGATTACGCTAGAATAGAGAAACAGTTAAAACGTCGCTTGGCTGTTGGTGTTCAGGTGTCGGAGCACACTATTGTGTCCGATTTTCTAAAACAGAAGTACCCTGAGGTTGCTATTAGAAAAGTTATCAATATTTTGGTCACCAGGGGAGAATTAGTATATAGGATGCAGAGGAAACTTCTTCTTAGAGTATGCTAATAATTGTATTTTGATCATCTTTAAATTACTTAAAGATTTTTATTTCTATTTCAAAATTTAAATTTTAATGTATTTTAACAATATTACTTTTTTTAAAAGAATTTTAAGTGTGAATATTTCAATGTAAGATCAATAGTTGTACCTTTATCCTCATATTTTTTTTTTTTTTTTTTAAATCTCCTTAAATACTCTGCCAGTGATGATTTGACTTTTATATTTCGTTCTTACAAAAATTTTCTTTTTGTGTTATTATTATCATACTATTAATTTATAATGTAATATAATTATTATTATTACGTACAATATGTTTTTCATATTTTACCTTCAAATAAAAATATTGTTTAAGTGTATTTATTTATTATTTTTGTTGGATGCACTTTCTATTATGCTCTTAATATTACAACAGAAAAAATAAATTAAAAAAATATTAATAAAAATTGTATAAAAAACAACAAAACATGCATTATTCGATGGATTGATGATTGTTGTGCTTGTAATAATTGGCTCAAACTAACAATGTCTGGCAAGATGGGGCTGAGTTTTAAAGCAAAACATCCTCAATGTGGGACCGTCTGTTCCTATACGTGGTTTTGAGGTATTTTAGGAATGAATACACTTCTAACAGCCGCATTTATGCGGCACATACCACTGGACACGATCCCACGTACCACAGTTTGGGAACCACTGGTCACACTGGTAAAGCGTAATTGAAAGAGGCGTGTAAAATTTCAACTTGATACATGCAGAAGTTTTTGTGTAGAGAAGTGATATATTTGCAATTTAATGGTCGAACGAGTAGGTGAGTTAAGGAATAGTAGAAAAACCCTTCTCCCCCACATCATGGCTCTACAGTAGTCGAACAACTATACTTAGTGCGTTGACAGCGCGGGAAGAAATAGCAAATGGGGGGACGAGCCAATGAGAGCTTGAGATTTTCCCGGAACAAAAGGTCGGGCCAACTAGGCAAAGATAAATGTTTCTAGTGGAGGGAAGAGGCCATCTGGATAAACGCTGCCCCACCCCTACTCACAGACCTAGTGGTTTTATTTTTTCCCCCAGAGAGGTTGGCCAATCTGTGTGTCACTNCTGATAAGTTAATGACTGGTCATGAATTCTACACACACCGCGAAAACGGTAGCTCCGCCCCCTTATTTGGCGCGGGGTACGCCCCCCGATTGCCCACTCACGGGAAGGCCGAGCCACGGCTGCAAGCCACGCCGCGGTGGATTTTGGACTTGCCGAAAATCCAACCTAGCTAGCCGAGCCTCGCCGGCTCATCCGAGCTTCCCCACACACGGTGAGTTTTGGAGCGGCGCGGGGCCGTTCGGCCTAGTGGACCTGTCGTGTGTGGGGGCCTTTAATTTGTTCGGTCAGTGTTGTCAGATAACCTTCTCGAACTTTCGGCTTTTGATTTGTTTTGTTTTTTGTTTAGAAGTCGAAGTTGATGTTTAAAGTTATGTTACAGCCCTAAAGTTGGAATTTTAAAGTATTTGATAATTGGAACGAAAGTCTTGGCATTTTGTTTTAAAGAATATTCACTATCATATTTTTGTGTTGTTTCAAGGTTAGTATTTAAGTAAATCAACAGTTGTTTATTTTATTAAACCTAGTCAACTTTTATTTATCGCCTTCACCACTTTCGTGAGTTAGTTTATCAAATAATTTTTTTTCGGACGAAGATTTATAATCGAGTAGTACATAACTAGTATTACAGTACAGCATTAAGTTTTATATAAATACTCATTTCTGTAAAACAAATAGCGGCGTTATCTACTGTTATTTATATAAATAAATTGCACTCTTATGAAAAATTGGCTCATTTTTACTTTCGATATTGTTCCTCTTAATGGGGCTTGTGTGCCGCTTTTGCCTTCAAGTTTGATCAATTCTTTTATTTAAAGTAAATCTTAATAATTTATACAAAACGATTTAATAGTTTGTTAATATTTTCTGTTGATAACTTAAGTGCTCTTTATTTGTACACTATTAAATGTGATATTTTTAAGCCACTGTCTATTCATATTTATTTTTGTTTCAGGTTTTACTCAATTTGAAGAATTTCAAGTTTTCAAGAAAGATTTTAAAAATGAAGATTTTAAAGTTCAGTGACAATGTGAATCAAGTTGATAAGCTATAGCTTTTTACATATTAGCCACTTAAAAGTTTCTATTTTTGGACAGCTTTTTTTAAATTAGATTGCTAATGGCAGGATCCTACAGTGCTTTGGACATTATTACAGATGCTTCTTCTTTTTCCTACTTTATCGTGCCTCAGGAGCCTTCTCCTTGGAGTGAAAATTCAACATCTGTTAACAAGAATCTTATAGCCGCAGTACGTCAAGGTAATCTAGACGATGTCAGAAAAATTATCGCGGAAGCCGGAGAGGAATGTTTCAAAACATATGTCGACAGTTATAGACTGGTCGAAGAAGCAGTCAAATATAAAAGGGTGTGTATGCTTAAACTTCTCATCGCTTTAGGCGGTGTTGTAAACAAGGCCACTGACTCCCCCAGTCCTCTTCATCTCGCTTGCAAAATGGGTGACCCATGTCTAGCTCGCTATTTAATTCTAGCCGGAGCCGACGTTAACCGAAGAGATTCAAACGGCAGTTTTCCTATTCATTACGCTGTGCAAAGCAACATTATTAAAAACGAGTTGTCGAAGTACGGTCGATTACACTCTACTCACTACTACAGATACGTCAGTTCTCATCTTACACTTCTGCTTATTGAAAACGGAGCGAATTTCATCAATTGTTTGGACCATTCCCGTCTCTCGCCTCTCCACCATGCGGTTTTGAACGGAAACACTAACGTAGTCTCTATTCTTCTGGAACATAATGCCAGTGTGAATCTTAAAGGCAGCCACGGGAGGACTCCGTTATGGTGTGCGGTTTACGCGGGTAACAAAGAACTTGCCGACATGCTACTTGAAGCAGGAGCTTCTTCAGAATGTACCGATGAAGTCGGTCTTACTCTTCTTCACGTCGCTGTCAGAAAAAATAATTTTGATATGACCTGGTACCTTCTTAATTACTTTAGAAAGAACGATTTATTGGGTGGAATTATTAACGAGACCAGTTCGGAAGGAGAGAGTTGTCTTCATTATGCCGCTGCCAGTTTGAATAAAGATATTATGGGAGCTTTAATCAGCTTTGGAGCCAGTGTTAACCTGTACAATTTCGATTGTTCTTCACCTCTTATCGCCGCTTGTTCCGGACATAATCCTGAAGAATATTTACCTCCTATTCAGTACTCCCGACGACCTTTCTGGTTCGTGAATCCCGCTCAGCCTTCTAGTTCGACAAATAAAGACGGTTCTCACACCTGTGACTACTGCACAGCTATTAGTTATCTGATTAAGAAAGGTGCCAAAGTCAACGAGAGTAATAATAGGGGTGAGACACCGCTTCACATCGCCGCTAAATGCAACTTGCTTTGTGTAGCCAAGTTGTTGCTGGACCACGGAGCGATTGTGGACGAACGAGATGACGACGGACTGACACCTCTGCACCTGTCTGTGGAACACCAGTGTTTGGACATGATCGCATTACTGTTAGATCGTGGGGCCGACCCAGATGCTAAAGGAGAAGAGTACTTAACACCTCTTCACTTGGCCGCTATCAGAGCCGAGGAAAGCAGTGAAAAAACAGTTAAACTGATATCATTACTGTTAGAGTTTGATGCCGATGTCAATGCTAAGAATATAGTTGATTTGACACCTCTGTTCCTAGTATTACGTAATGCATTTGACGGCCAATATTCTCCTACTACAAGTCCTCAGATTATCGATATCTTATTGATGAATGGTGCCGATGTTTTTGCCAAATCCTCTTCTGGAAGAACTCCTTTCAGCATTGCCGCCAGCAGGTATTTTAGTGGACTCTTGACTGATTTCCACAGTGAGTCTTTCCAACAGATGCTGTTCAATGTTTGCCTGCACGGAGTCAAGATGGTCGCCGCGTTTCCTCTTATGCTTGAAAAGTCGTCTTCGACAGAAACTACTACGCTTATGTTAGATCTTTTGAAAGAAGAGTTTTACCGCCTTTGCTTAGTCGAGGTCGAATCTTTAAAAAACAGCTATGTACTTCCCGACACACCTTATTACGATCTTCTCAGTCTAAACATATCAAAGTTTTCTAAACGTCTGCGGAACAGGGAGTTTGAAGAGATCCTTAGAAACGGTTCATATATCAACACATTCCCAACCTACGGTCCGATTATTCAGTCGAAATTCTGCAAAGCAGTGAAAAGAAAGGACGATATGGCTAGAGGACAGCATTTCTTTGCTTGCCTCTCCGATTACCTTAATTATCCGAGGCTTCCGTTGATATGTGTCGAATTTGTTTTAAAACATCTTAGAATTAGTGATTTTAAAAGCATAAACAAAATTCTTAATAGTAGTAATTGAAGGTTACTAATAAATGTTTTAATTTATTCGTTTGTCTCTATGAAAATATTATGTTATTGTTGGATTGTTTATTTTTTTAAACTTTTAATTAGTATTTTTATTATTTTTTTACAAGTTGAGGCTGTGAATCTATAAAATTGTTGACTCCAGCAACATATTTTCTAAGTCCTATTTATTTTTTTATTTGTTGTTGCTATAGATCGATAAATCACTTTCAATATAGCTGAGTATAACTGGGTTAATCTATAGGTTTAACGTCTCATAAACTATCAAAAAATTAGTTTAATTCCACTGTTTTTCTTATGTCTGATAAAGAAATAAAATTTACGGTCTTTAATATAGTCTCTAGGATGTAAAATTTTTTATTAACCTTTTTTAAAAAGGTTTTGAGATTTTATTTTATTTGTAAAATTAAAAATTCACATTCATAAATAAATGTTAGAACTTTTTTCTTCCCATGATTTTTATCTCTGTAATAATTTTTTTTTTTTTTTTTTTTTTTTTGCTTCAGACTTTACATTAAACTTGACACACATACACATTGACTTACATACATGACTCATACATTGTTACATTGACTTTACATTATGTTTTTTATTTACATTAAATTAAATCTTAATTATCCAAAGCAAGGTTAGCCAGAAGAGGTTTGGATATCGATTTTAAGTTGAGTATATAGTTTAAAACATTATTTTGGCATTATGGGTAGAAGTGAGCTTTGTAAGCAAGATATAGAACAGCTTATAGAAGACTATATGTGGTGACCCCATGTCGCCTATCACTGCGGTGAAAGTTTAAGAGCTACTGTCACCCTTGTAGGAATGGTCCCAATGGTCCCATAGACTAATGGTCCCTTGTGAGCTGTTGTAGACAATATTTTTACGAGTAGATTATAAATTTTAATCTATTGAATACTAACAATTTAAACTAATCATATATAATTTGTTTTGCAATGACAAAAGTTGGTTAAATACAAGTTTTTGAAATTATTTTTAAGCGATATTTCTAATTTAATGTGGCTCTTGAAAAAATAAAAAAAAACTAACTAGCCTGTCTTGTAGGACTTGAAGTGACAGATAGTTTTTTTTTTTGGATCCTACTTTTCCAGCGCCCTTTTAGTGCCTAAAAAGGTTTTTGATAGTGTACCCTGTTATGAGTACTTTTTTACATGAAGACTAAACTGAATAAAAAGTATCATCTTGCGGAGGACACTTTGGAGATGGTACTCAACTGGGAATTTTTTCTTTATAGCTTTGTAGTTTTAATTCAGCTAAATATTGAATCTTTTTCCGCCAATGTGTGCCTCAACTTATAAATAACCTTTTCAATAAAAGTATGGATTCTTTAGTTCATAAAAAAATCATACCTACAATAAAATACCATACTATGTGCAAGGTTCAACTGGAATACTGAGCTGCTTTTATTCTATTGTGTTAGAATTGTGCTTGCAACCATTTTTGCTTGAGGCTTGAATCAAATCTTGTTTATTTAGTCTAAGTCAAAATGCTGTGGACCAGGATTTGTAAAATGAGTATTCACCTGACGAAGGTTTGATATAATTCATGTCTCTTTTTGATTATCCACTTAGAAAGGTGTCCTTTATACCCGCAGAGATAAATCTTTTACGTATACCAATCAGATATATTTCCATTATACAGTCAGACCTCCATATAAGGAAATAAATGGTATCAGAAAAATAAAACTGTTGCAGAGAAATTTCATTATATATTGCATTTTTTATGTAGAAATTTATTTTTACGAAATAAACAGGATTTGGAATAGTACGTGTTTGACATTATCCACTCTTATGTATTATTATTTGTTATATTCCTTTGTTGTAATAAACTTTTAAGACAAAGAAGCATATTATGCAATAAGCATTATAACTCTTCTATTCAAATCTAAATTTTGAAGTTTAATCTGGGGTAAAACTGCAGGGCTACATTTAACTTTTTTTTATTTCAATTGCAAATCTATTATTAGTTTTGTTTTTATTATGAATTAAGAGGTTGCTTTTTAGCAGGTTATGTTGTTAGGTTTACGTTTGGCAAAATTCGAATTTAACTTATATTTGGAATTTTGTTGTTTTTCTTAAGAAGTAAACTGAGCATCTTCATTTGTTTGTTGGTTGTTCATTTAGATTGTTGAGAATAGATAATTATCACGCTTTAAGAAAAGAGTCGGCTATGGAAATGGCTGCGTTACAAACTTTTGAAGCATTGGAGACTGCCAATGTGTTTTTACATCAAACAACTGTAATTGATACTGTTATAGTTAGAGATTTTACTAAAGGATTTCCAATTCCAAATGTGCAACCATTCGACCCTACAATGGGAATTCAAGCTCCTCCAACTTATGAAAATGGAGTTGTACCTACAGTACCTCAATATAATTTTTCCAAATTTTCATTTATTACGAAGAGCCAAAAATACGTTTTCAAAGTGGATCATTGCTTGAGGGGTTGCAAGTGGTAAGTTGTTTTATTTATTTACTAGTTTTGTTTCTTAAAAAATATTGTTACCCTAAACTGTAAGAGAGGTAGCGTAGCCGTGTGGATAAAACCACGTCTGCTTGGCCGTCACTGAATCATGAGTGGAACGAGATGGGGTTCGATTCTTCGGTGTGACACACTGATTTATATGGCTCACTATTGATCACATCATACTCGCTTCGGCGGTACAATAATATGTATATAATATGTATGACGAGTGAAGTGGCTGCAACTCTCTATCGCGGGGCGTACAAAGTGATGGCCTAATTGCAAGGTTCGAACAAGTGGTTCGTTCTACTACTACTACTACCCTAAACTGTAGGAAGATATGGCTTACTTTGCCATAAATTATTAATCAAGCTCTATATTTATCATCAGGTGTATGATGAACCTACGAATATGTAAAATCATCTTACTTTTTTGTTAGTGTGCGTGATATTATACTATATTCTTCACGTTGTTTTTAAAGGTAGTAACTATGTCTGAGACGTCGGCGTCGGCTCGTATTCTTTTTAATTGCAAGACGGTGAAACTATGAAGTTTCTCGAGTTGTATTCCAGTGACTCAGTTTTATATGATTCGAGCTGTTCAAATTATAAAAAATAAAGATTTTAGAGAAGCTCGTTCATGGTTGGCACCCTGGGATCAAATGAGAAGTGAGAAGCGAGATCACTATCCTGTGTGAACTCTCCACGCTCCTCCGCTACTTCACTCTTCTTCCCCCCTCCAGGCGTGGACCACAACAGTCTTCACTCTGGCGTGGCACTGTAGAGTGTTCACTCCCCGTGGGAACCCGGCTTAAGATCCTTAAAACATTATCCATCTTGTAGATTCATATTTTGTTTATGAGTCCCAGTCAAATATCAGACTGGAACGTTCAACGTATTATTAGTAAAGGTATAAGGTAATGTAAAAAATCTCAAATATCCCTAAGTCCTGTTTTGAAACCGATATGACAATTGGTGCCCAACATTAGTTTACTACACTTTATCTTTACTTAATGTTCAATATCATTAATTAAATATTTATATTAAAACTATTATGGCCAGGACTATAATTCAGCATGTTTATTATAGTCTTGCCAAGTGTCAATACTCGTCTACAATGTTTTCGTAAACTATTATTAGGGACAACCCTTATATCATTTTATTTTTAAACAAATGTCGTGGTTTTTGAGGGGCTGCAGTTTGATTTTTTTTTTTAATTCAGCCAGCTCTTTATTCAAGTTTATCTGTAAAGATTATGTTAGTATGTATAACCTTAATTGATAAAATATCATCTTAGCATTGATACCAAAACATTGGGTTTAACATCATAGAGTATGGTGGTCACTAAACCAAGGTGGTTCCTTATACCAGTGATTATTACTTTACATTGAAAATGTGTTTATCTACGATTGTTACAAAATATAAACATTGTATCTCTGTTTAGATGCGTAGAAAGTGATTCTTTACGTACTTGTATTAATTGCGCATGGGCGTCTTATAATTCTGAAGAATTCCTCTTTTTTCCGCTCTAGGGTGGTAATGAAGAAGAATTCTTCAACTTTACGCACGATTAGCGAGTTTTTTTTACATTTAACAAAACTAATTTGATATTTTGTTATTTAAAAGTAACTGTTTATATTGAGTTTTTTGTGAAAATCAATGCGTGATTTAAGTGATTATGACGAATACACCTTCCAAAATAATTAATTCGGCATAAAATAGAACTAATGAATTAATGTCATCTAAAGAGATATACGAACTTACATAGAGGAAGTTTATTATTATTTTCTGTATTTATAATTAAAATCTAACAATCGTAGATAAAGTACAGAATGCAACTCGTGCAAAAACGGCATTTTGCATTGCTCGTGTGGTTTTACTACCCTCCCTGTCTCTCGGGTGCAAACTCCATACTCGCATGCAAAATGCTACTTTCCACACTCGACGCATAATGTACTATTATTTGTAGGGCTCCTGATGGTTCTTGTGTGCTAACTAATTGTGAGGATAAAACTCTTCGGCTGTTGGACTTACCTCGAGAACTCTACAACAAATCAATATGGAACGAAGGAAACCTCGCTGAAATGTCCCCTTCCTTGATGGTTGCTGGCACTGGTGTCGTATATGACTTTGACTGGTACCCTTTTATGAACTCTTGGGACCAAGCTACCTCTTGGTATGAAAAGAATCTGTGCTCTCTAGAGCTAATTTGTTATAAATGACAGAGAATGTTTTTGAAGTAGATTTTATAGAACATTTTCTGTTTTACACATTGCTTATTTCTCTTCACTATAAATTAACCTCATATTGATAATGTTTTAATTTTCAGTTTTGTCAGTACATGTACAGACTGTCCTATTCATCTTTACGACGCTTTTACTGGTCAAATAAGAGCTTCTTACAGGGGATATGATCAGTAAGTATTATAAACCATATTTTTTATAAATGAAATATCCTTTATTTTATGTTCTACTGTATCACTAAGATGTTTTTCCCCCACATTTTAGTAGTTATGTAGTTCTATAGCATTCAAACTAAAGCTTTATAAATCTATTGATTATTATTTTTTTCAGATACGATGAGGTGACCCATGCTTACTGTGTTGGATTTAGCTCAACCGGAACCTCCTTGTTTGCGGGTTATAAGAATAACATTAAAATATTTGATGTATCTAAACCAGGGAGGAACTGTGTTACCATTAATACTAAACGTGAGTTTTTTTAAAATGTTAAATGTAAACAAGTAATGCGCGCTTCATGTCCGGTTTCTCTACGTTTAAGTTAAAATTATTAAGTGTAAAATTTTAATAGTTGCATATGCTTTTTCTACACTTCAAGACCTTTTAATTGAAGTATAACATGTCATGGTGATTAAAAACCTTTTTTTTTTTAGTAGCCTTCCATATTGGCGGCCATCTTTGGAAATATTTAGCGTGAAAACTCCAAAAAGTGTACAGTTCATGTGTTCCGAATTTCATGTTCCTAGCTATAGTAGTTTATGAATTAAAACATGTCAACGGGCAGACTAACAGAAAGAGCTGTTATATATATGGCTTATTTTTGTACTTCGTACAGAAACCTAAAATGTATTGAATTATTATTCAACTTAAGTTTTACTTTGTAAGGTTACCACTAATGTAACTATTGAAGTTTCTTTCACAATTTGTCCTAATCCGAGGGTAGTGCGACCAACCATAGCTAGTGAGGTGATCCACACAGGGGACGAATCTGAGCTAGGCAAGACTGACCACCAGTGTACTTACAACAGTGAGATCTTATCTTGCCACTGCTTCTCGAAAATTCAAAGGCACAAAATCATATGAAACTGAGACGTTATAGGGCTCATCTTGAATGGTTATACAGTAGAGTCCCGAACCGAAACCCGCTAATCAGAAAATCCGCCTAATTCGAACAGGTTTTTGCACTAAATGATGCGTCACCATCCAATAGGTTGTTTAATTAAAGAGCTTTTTTCTTGGATTAGAGGGCCAGTAATTGGGATTCCTTTCAGTCTTTCTTGAGAAAACCATAGGAAAAGCGCTTCGTCTAATTTATCGTAAGATAACAGTCGTCTTACTACGTTTTTCAATGGTCTTTTCACTTGTGGTAGCGCAAAACATCTCAATCTTACTTCTATTTTTTTTTTTCAATCAGAAATTGTAGCTTTTCCTACGTTAATTAATAAAATTCCTCCTAATCCGAATTTTCGCTCCAATTAGTTCGGTGCCAATTAGTTCGGATTAGCGGGGCACTACTGTATAGCCATTCAAGATGAGCCCTATAATGTCTCAGTTTCATATGATTTTGTGCTTTAAATGACTTTCATCATATTACGCAATGTTCTAAACACCCTCGAAAGAATTCTCACTTCATATTATTGGTTGTTTTTTTTTTATAATTCTGTTAAATTACTGCTCATATAAAATTAAAGATTTTTTTTTAATGCTGCAACAAAAATTCAAGGATAGTTTTCAAGTAATTTAACTTTGTATTTGTTCGGCTGCTCCCTCAGTACTTGGTGTATTGGCCGCCCAAACCCATTCCAAACAAACATGTATAAATTTTAATTTAAATCAAATTATAATTACTATTTACAATGGGAGACAGACAGAGATAAATAGACTTCAGTACAGGGATTAGAACCACGGGCCTCCTTTAGTAGGTAGTAGTAGGTATATTTATTGTCAGAGGAAATTATTCTTCAGTATAGCTTAGTTGGCTAGAGTGTCTTTACTGGAAATAAAGACGGCCCGTGGTTCGACTCCTGGCACTGAAGTCTATTTTCTCTGTCTGCCTCCTGTTATAATTAGTTAGTCTGCCTCCTGTCAAATTGTAATTTGATTTAAATTAAAATTTAAACTTTCCGTTGTATGAATACTACCAGAAACTTAAAAATCAACTCCCTCGTATTTGTTCAGAGTTCACTCTGAATAACTTAATGTTGATTCATCTGTTTTTTTCTAAATCGGACTCGTGTGCTGTGTGGAAGCCACCTAACTCTTGAATAGTGCACATTTGTATTTGATTACAGAGGCTGGTAAGCAGAAAGGAATCATATCATGTATATCTGATAATCCTGGAATGCCTAATATTTTTGCTGCTGGAAGTTATAGGAGATCTATAGGTAATTGTTTTTAAAAACCATTTACCTTGGGTATGTAAGTGCTTGGACAGTACCTTAAGTTATATAATACTCGTATATCTACTTTCAATTATGTAAATTTATCTTTGCCTTTTAAGTAGTACATCAATTTTTGTTTCTATCATCTGGTTTTCTCCTCTTTCTTATGTTAGTTGTCTCACTTAATGTTTCTTCCTCAGTTTTGTTTAATTTGGCAACTGATTGGCCACTTTACTCATCCCCTTGATATAATCATCAGTGTGAAACATGTCTTGACTCATTGGGATTTGAACCATAAAGACCCAGATACGTCATTACTTAGACTTAACTTTTGTATTATTCTAGAATTGTAATAATACAAAGGTAAGGTTTGTTCATAAGTACCAATCATCCATATACCAACTGCTCTGTCCATACTAAATATTTTTCTGTCCTTTTTAGGGTTTTGTTATTAAAATCAAAATAAGAATTCCTTATAGTGCCTGTCTGTCACTTTGTACGGTTCCAATAACTTTTGAATCAAAAGAGATAAAACATGAAACTTTTCAGTATTAAAGATTATTTTGACGCCCAACCAGTAAAAATATAACGAACTCAAAATTATCAGCTGTTCAAATCCAAAATTGGAGATACTTCCTGTCACAGGAAACATTTTAATTACTATCTTATCTTTGTTAATTGCTTACTATCAAAAGTTTATAATCAATTTTCAGGTGTTTATACAGTAGATGGTTCAACACTGTGCCAACTGCTTGGCCATGTGGGAGGTCTGACCCAGGTTAAATTCTCTCCTGATGGAGTTAGACTTTATTCTGCCGGCAGGAAAGATTCTGAAATTCTCTGCTGGGATTTACGGAGTCCTGGTAAAACGCTCTTTTCCCTCCATCGCCCTCATGCAACTAACCAAAGGATTTACTTCGATATAACTTCTGATGATAAATATCTTGTGTCTGGTTTGTATTTTTATTTTCTAATTGACTGATGAATGAAGTTCATTCATTTTTTTTTTTTTTTTTTTTTGTTAGTATCTTATTTATTTATTTTCTTTCTGCAATTGCTACTTTTAATGTAGCCTTTCATCTTTTGTAAATAAATTGCTGTTGTGAAAGACATAGGATGATGAAGACTTTCCGCAAATTGGCTCTTCATAATGAAGGCTAGTAGTTTTAATCTGTTAAGTTGTTTTTGACAATTGTAGTTTTGACTTGACAGTAAAAAAAAGGTTTTGAGTTTTATTCGCACCTGGGGGCCGATTCTGTAACTTTGAAACCTCCCTTTTCATGTTGTTATTTATCAAATTGTTGTTATGAAGATGCGCGCGCAACCTGTCAACTTGAATCTATAACTTTGTCTGTTGTTATATAAGGAGAAATTGATAAATAAGGTTTGATATATAGCAACTCGAAATTGTTGTTGATATAATTCGTCATGTTATGTTGTTATATATCAAATGCTAAAAACCAAAACAAATTGACACAATTATGTTTGTTTTCATTCACTTTCCTTGTTTTCTGACAGAAATAACTATAAAATGGCCAATAAAAAGGACGCTGTCAATCTGTAGTTTGGTATACGGCCATATACAGCGTTGGTATCACTTTACAGATTTACTACATTATATAACAACACATTGATATATAGCGATGTTTAATAAATAATGTCAAAGTGGATATATATAAAAAAAAGTTACAGAATCGGCCTCCTGTTCATCTTACAATTATTATACCCTTTTTACAATTAGTATTGATTTGTGACACTCAGGTTGGCCAATCTATGTGAGAGAAAAAATAAAGGCACTAGGCCTGTGGGAGGGGTGGGGCAGCATCATTTGTTTGTCAACAAAAGAAGGTTATTTTACTCCTTTAACAAATCACGATCTTTTTACCTGATTTTTCCACGTAGATTTTCACTTCTTATTTGCGAATATGTTTTGAAATTTAAAGAGTTTATTTCCTTTATAGAATCATTAAATGTAATGTCAGTAATAATATTTTATGAAGAAAAAGTGCAGGCTTAAAACTACTTAGATGAAGTATAAATTTACCAATCAGATGAAGAATTACTATTAAAATTAATTGTAAGAACCTTTGTTGGTCATTAATTCAGTTGAGGTTTACATTTTAATGTATTACTTTTTTTTACAGTGTAAAAAAGTTATAGTTATAATTTTTTCGGCAACTAAACAATAAACTCACTAGTAGAGGGGCGAGGACTTTTTTTTTTAAACAATAAACTCACTAGTAGAGGGGCGAGGACTTTTTTTGTTTATGTATAGCTGAATTTGCTAATAATGTTAATATTTTTATCTGTTCATACTGCATATATCATATTGTTTCGTACATGATTTACGATAACGATTACAGAGTTTATTAATTTAGGAAATGTAAAGATTCAAGTGGTGGAGGTTATAAAGTCTCTTCAAACGGTTACCCTTAGGTCCTCGCCCCTCTACTAGTGATAATTTTATTTGTCTAGTTGGCACGACCTTCTCTAATTCAAAATCCAGCGTTCTCATTGGCTCCCCTCCACATTTTTTCGATTTTCCCGCAGAGTCAAAAGTCAATACTAATTGTAAAAAGAGTATAGGTAAATTTAGTTTTTACACAGTTATAAAAACTATCAGATATGTTATGTTTAGTGGGTTTTTAATTGTGATAAAAATTAATTGTTTTCCTGGAGATTGTGTGATTACCAAAATTTAGATAAAGTAACTGTGTTTTGATAAATATTGGCAAAAAAATCTTCTAAGGACTTAAAAGTTTTGAATTTATAGTTAAATTATTGTACTTTCTGTTATTTCTAGGTTCTACTGATGGGAAAGTTAGAGTGTGGAATGTATACAATGCTTATGGTGATAAGAATCAAGCGGAATTTGAATATTTGGCTCATAAAGATTGCACAAATGGTGTCAGGTGAGTCCATTATAATTATTTATTAACCATCGGCTCTACTATTGAACCGAGATTACAGAATGAATTTGCAAACATTTAGATATTAGATAATAATTAATATAGGTAAAACTCATTTAAAGGGAAAATTTATAGCCATAATTCTATTGCAGGATGAGGTAATCTCTGTAAGCAATTTTGNATTAACCATCGGCTCTACTATTGAACCGAGATTACAGAATGAATTTGCAAACATTTAGATATTAGATAATAATTAATATAGGTAAAACTCATTTAAAGGGAAAATTTATAGCCATAATTCTATTGCAGGATGAGGTAATCTCTGTAAGCAATTTTGTCAATTTAGTCAGATCTCTCCCAGGTGGCAGCACTTGTCATCCATGTCTTTTAAGTGGTTTTTATTCATCTTTAGCTCTAGATTCACTCTAGATCTAGAAGGTCCATCCCCCTTGTCAAATTTCATTAACCTCTCACCAACACAAATATTTTATGTTCATCTTAACTCAAGACTGAATAGTCCACTTCTTGGATCTATGGGGAACTTTTTTACCTATGTTAATTTAAGCAGAATCATTATTTTCAGATAGGTCCATTGATCATAATATGCTGTGTGCTCAAAATTATTCATAATTCATCAACATTATTTTGTTATGTTCTCTGCTTCCTAATTTGTGTGTGCATAATTCGATACATACAAAGAAAAAGTAGAATAGACTCTGACTCGCTTCTGAGCCTAAAGCCACGGTTTACACGGTTAGAGTAAACAGGAGAGTAGAGTAGCGAGTAGAGGGCACTTTACTTCCCACTCTGCCAATTTTGATTTTGGAGTGTTTACACATAAGCTAGTAGTAAGTATAGTACACTGAGTGAAAGCTGTTTGTTTACAGTTCTGAACTTTACTTGCTACTTGCTATGAAGACGTTTACACGGGTAGAGTGGGAAAACTAGTAGAGTGGGAGCTGTGGAGGGGGAAGTAGAGTAAAGTCCACTTTACTGCATGCGGTACTCTACCGGCTACTAGCTACTCTACTCTACTGAGCGTTTTTTTCGGGTTTCTATGGGTAGTTACTCTACTCGCTACTCTACTCTCCTGTTCACTCTAACCGTGTAAACCCGGCTTATGGAGTTGGTCTAGGTAAAAATTTTATTCTTTGTGCACCTACTTTCTTTCTCAGGTTCGCAAATCTCAAGATTAGGTATAATCATAGTTGAGAGTATTTCCTTGGAATTATGAATTTAGATACATTTATACAATAGTTTTTGATGAAATAAAAGTAGAATCCTTTATTTCAATTAATATTTAAGAACTCTTTTGTAAAATATTTGTTTTATAATTGAGGAGATAGCAAAAAGTGTCTGACTAACATCAAACTAGAATTTTGAATATAAGTTAATCTTTTGGTGACTTTTAAGAATATGTGGTCAGCTAAGTTTGTCTGCAAGACATAGCTTGGCAATAGGCATTTAATAATATCAAACCGGTGGTGAGCAGCCATGTCCCACCCATTTTGGTGGACAATGCGATTGTCATGATTCTTAGTAAAAAATTAGTTTGTAGATAAAAAATTAAGTTGACGTTAGTTTTCCCCTTGATAGGTGACCACTTTGATTTGGGTAACTAACCTTATGTCTATGTCTACTTACCAAGCTATGTCCCTCAGACGAACTTAGCTGACCACGTATTCTTAATAGACACCAAAAGATTAACTTATATAAAAAATTCTAGCTTGATGTTTGTCCCTTTTTTTTTGCAGGCTATCTCCTACTAGTGATAAATTCCTTTTTTGATCTAGTGACGATATATTTGATATTGAATGTTAAAAATTAAAGGAAGTTAAAAAGAAATTTGAATCATTATATTTTCTTATTCAATAAAAATATTTACCAATAAGGAGAAAAAAGTATCTTAAATTAGTGGCATCTTTTTCTTTTATCTATTTTTATAAAGAATAAATCCATATATACTAGCAAATAGTGTTAAAAAGTTAATTATATTTCCAGAAATTGATTCATGATAATGATCAGACATAAATTAGTGATAATATATCAATTGGTGTTTCCACTGATATATACAGGGTGTTTGGTCGAAGATGTAACAAACGAAGAGGGCAGATTCTACCCATCATTTGCAACAAAAAACACTATATATACCATGGGTCAATTCTCAATAGTTTCGCCACAGTAATTTTTTTTGTTATTTTCCAAGGTACGTCCATTTTACTTTAAAAAATCGATTGCTGCACCTAAAATATTGATGATAGAGCTGAAATAAAGGTACCTTTGGAAAGAGGAGAAAATTTCAGTTTAGAAAATGTCTATTTCAAATGCTTTAAAGGAGCAAAACATATCCATAAATTTCATTTTATTGTTAATTTTATCAAAAAAATTAAAATTTATTTTTGTTTAAGCCTGTAATTTAGCCAAAACGGCATGAGCTACAGTTTGCCAAATTTCAGTAAAACTTCTCCATTTATTCCCCTTCAATTTAAGTACCATAACACTATTAGTTGATATGCAATTTTTTTGAGCTATGATTGAGTTTTTGTAAAAAAACGACCGTAAAAACGCGTACAGACCACCTTACGTGTTACCTAGAGGAGATGTCTTAATTTTTATAATTACCCTAATAAGTGAGATGAATGAGCGGATTTTTTTTTCACATTAAATTAAAGAGGACTGCAGACCATAATGACCATAGGTCCATCCTAATTGACCATAGTCCTATTGACTATTTATAAGGAAGTTTTAACTCTTATGATATTTGACCGGAATATAATTTATAATTATAAAAATGGGGAGTATTATTATTAGTTTTCTAACTTAATCATGCTAAATGCAATTATTGAAAAGAATAAAAATAAGGGGATTAACATTGTTAAAAAAAATCACCACACACCCTGTGGAAACAGTAATAATACTACACTAAAAATAAGAATGCAGAAATAAGTAGAAATAAGTTTTGTATAGAAAAACTGGTTGGACAAATTCTTTAATATAGAATTGCATTTAACATGATAAAGTTTGGAACAAAAAAAAATAAAAATGAAAAAATAAAAATCAAATATTTATCATAAGATTTAACTTTTACATAGTCCATAGTATATGGTCTTTTACATAGTCCATAGTATATGGTCTTTTACATAGTCCATAGTATATGGTCTTTTACATAGTCCATAGTATATGGTCTTTTACATAGTCCATATGGACAATTAGGATTGACCTATGGACTGAACAGTCTGCAGTCCTCTTTAATTTAATGTGAAAAAAAAAAAAATCCGCTCATTCGTCTTACTTATTAGGGTAGTTATAAAAATTAAGACATCTCCTCTAGGTAACACGTAAGGTGGTCTGTACACGTTTTTACGGTCGTTTTTTTTTACAAAAACTCAATCATAGCTCAAAAAAACAATTACAGCTCTTACCTACACTGAAATGGACTATAAATGATGAACGACAATATAAACAGAAGCTTGAGATCAAAGCAAATCTGGAGATAGCTAGACT
>KZ653033.1:94242-105018 GCA_001010745.2 Gerris buenoi | reverse complement strand
AAAAATTCCGATAAAGCTGAATTTTGGTTTATGGCTTTATTTTGGTCCCCTGATAAACATATTAATTTTTCCCCCTCAAGGTAGGTCGGCGTTGGCCGCCATTTTGAAAAAAAAAGGGACCAAAATTCGGTTTTTGGCAAATATCTTCGTTCTCATCGATGATAGGACAAAAATAGTTATTATCAAATTTGTAGGACTTTAAATTGTCTACAAAAAAGGTTAAATGTCATTATATGCTAAAGTCAATAGTTTCAAAGCTATAGCACCGCGAATTGCGACATGATTTTTAGATGAAAAATACATTGACACTCGATAATAAATAAAAAGTCTAAAAATCATGTCGCACCGCTATAGCTTCGAAACTATTGACTTTAGTGAAAAATGACATTGAACCTTTTTTGTTGACAATTTGAAGCCCTAAAAATTTGATAATATCTATTTTTGTTGTATCATCTATAAGAAATTATTGGCCAATAACTGAATTTTGGTCCCTTTTTTTCAAAATGGCGGCCAACGCCATTTTCCTCCCTTGAGGGGGAAAACTTAGTATGTTCAACAGGGGACCAAAATAAAGCCATAAACCAAAATTCAGCTTTATCCAAATTTTTCTGGTTCAAAGTCTCTGGCGCTTGGCCTATAAGTAGAATAATTATTAGTATATAACTCTTGCGGGACTGTACATCTTAAAACGTGGAATAATTTGTGCCATGATGCCTAATTCTGCCATAAAATGTGGCATGTTTTGTATATCTACCTAGCACAGCCCATATAACTGATTATGCATCTTACACCATTCATTGGTTTGAGTAATTGTTAAAGTTAATTATAGAAATTTCATGAATAAAAGTACTTTATGAAATTTATTTATTCAACCCTCTACTTTTTTATTTTTGACCACCAATAAACATGTGTTAAACACTTACTTTAGTGTTTTTCTTTTTAGCCTCTGGTTTAGTCTCTTCTGTTCCTTGTAGTTTTTTATTAGCCTTGGTTCAATAAAATATTATGGTGAAGAATTATTTAAATCCAACATAAAATTACGATTTAATTTGATGTATAGTAAAGCATTGAAAGATAATTGTGACTCTGGCCAGCTTAAAGAAATATTCAAAATATTACTCCACCTGAAAGGGTATATTAAGAATATTTAGTTATTGTTATATCAAGAATAAATGTAAAGTGGGTGATCCTTCTATCCTATAATTATCTATTGTTGAAGAAGAAACATAAAACTAATAATAGGACCAGTAATATTGGTCCTAAAGGCGGGTATGCTCTAGAGCATTTGCCTCCGAATGAGCATGCGTTCACCTCCAAATGAGTATGCGTTTGCCCCGATTTGCTCAGATATGGACAGGACGAACCTAACGGAAACGTATGCTCATTTGGGGAAAATGCTAAAGTGTATCCCTGACTTAAACTGTAAACTTGGCTAGTTATAAATTGCATTACTGTTAATCAAATTGTTTCTTAGCAACAAATGTCAAATTCTTTAATAAAATAACTAGTTATTTAAATAATAATGAAAATACAAGATTTTTCTCTCCATTTTTACTTTTATAAATTTGAAGTGTTAACAAAATGTCAAAACATAAGTATTCATAATATTATTTTTATTCACACTTCATATAATATTTTATTGGAAGCATGTTAGTTTCTGTAAGAGAGGCATCAGTATTAAAGATTATTAAATGGATAACAGCCGGAGCATACATACACAGTTAAGGAATCAATGGTGAGGATATTTTCATCCTGACAAAAAAAAAATAATAATAATCTACTGGCAATATATTTTATAATTTATGGAGTAGTTAGTTGTTTGTTTAGGAGTTTAAAATATAGTGACAGGGCTATATTATTGTATGGTTTAAGAAATAATTAGCATTTATATGGATGTTAAAGTAGAATGGATATATTTCTTGTGTCATTAGTTCCATTTTTAACTATTTCTTTTATGATTTTGTGTTATTGCTGCTTTATTAATTTAAAAGTCGTTTGACGTGTCACTACAGGTAAATGTTTTAAAGAGTGTTTTTAAGAGATTCATTAAACTATTAGTGTTATAAGAGTTTTTTTTAGGAAAGGGAAAGTTACCCTGCAGTAGATTATACTTTTATTAAAGTATATCAACTGTAGCAGTTTTATAAGTTCATTATTGCTATTTTTTTTTGGAATTTATGTGAATCAAAGGATCTATTTTTTAACTAATTAGAAAATTCTACATAAGGTATTTAATANACAAACAAGAAAGCAAGCTAATGAAAACGTAGTAAAATAGAAAGACTATAAAATAGAGAGAGAACCTAAGGTGAATATAAATTAAACTATGGAAATAAATTTTTTTAGAAACTTTAAAACTGACAACCTTTTTTTCAATAATGATGAAAATTTGGTGTAGTAAAAGCTTAATAAACAAAACAAAACAAAATACTGCCAAATCAACTAAAAAATATAATTCTTTGCCAGCTGTGTTAAACAAAAACAAATATTCTAACTTATGCTTCTTATTTTTAAACTTGAAAACATTTGACTACCTTTTTATTTAAATATGATTATTTATAGTTTTAATTTATATTATAATTATTGTGTTTTTATATTTATTATAAGCTTCTAAAATACCTCAGACTGTTACATGTTGGCTAGCCATTATCTTAGATATTTTCTATATTCAAGTTACATACTTTTTAAATAGCTTTGTCAAGTATTGAAAGTTTTAATATGGGAACAATTAAAAAAAAAATGGTCAAATGAAAAAAAAAAAAAAAAAAATGCTATTTTAAAATCAGTATTTACAAGAACAAGTTTTTATTGTTTTTTAAAAAAATTATATTAGCTAAACTAATATGAACCTGTTAATTGGAAGTACAATTGAATTAAATTTAACTGTTCTAAAAAACAATACAATTGCAAATCATAATTTATTTATTTTTGATGCTTAGACTATGTTTTAATTTTTTTTTTTTTTAAATGTTAAAAGAAAATACATCTCACAAACTATTTTGGACTTAAAGAACTTGCTGAGAATTTGAAATAAGTATTGTAAATACATCTGATAAAAATGTTTTGTTTAAAAAATGTTTATCTTCCAAAATTTTGATATGCTTATTTCTATTCTTGAGCCTGTTCGCCTAAAAAAAATTGTTTTTTTCTATTTAAAATTTATTATTTTAAATTGTGATTAGATTTTTGATATCTTGCTTAGAACCAGAGTTATTTGAATTTTACTGTTTTTCCTAACCTGAAAGCCTTAAGCAACAAATTTAAAAAATGCATTTTATACTTATCTGTATGAAAGATAATCGCTTCAACTGAAATTTTGGGAACATACCCATGGTAAAAAATAAAAAAAAATAAATAAATAAATAAAAGAGCTTATTTTAATATAATATATAAAAATCATTGATCAGTTTATTCAAATATTTGCTACTTTGGTTCAATTATAAACTCATTTATATCAATAGCTACTGTTAAAAAGCTTTCTTGTAGCATTGGGAAATATACTTGGAGTCATTGACTAATATTTATATATTGAACCTCTATTTCTAGTAAAAGGATCAGAGCAGGGCTGTCCAAAATAAAAAATAATTGTGGACTGCAGATCACAATTTTTCCATAAAAGCCTTTGTATGGCCCACAAAACTAGTTATTGGGGTTTTTGAAAGTACTAACTAAATTGAAGGGGTTACAAACTTTGTATAATTGGTACTTTTATAGAAAAGGGCCCCCCTTTTTGTTTTTTATACAAAAGAGTTTATATCCCTCAGTTTAAGTAGCTATTAAGACAAAGGGATATTCAGTCCAATATGCTTTGGGACAAAGGAATATCACACATTTNACATAAGGTATTTAATAGTTAAACTAGAACTTTTAGTCATAGTTATTATTATTTGATACTTGAATTAAATTCTGGTTACTTAGTTGTTTTATTTATATTTTTTTTAAGGCAAATGAAAGAAAGAAAACTAACGTCAAACAGGTTAAAAGTGAAGCAGCCTTCGGTGAATGGGAGTTCTAGAAACAGAAATATTTTTTATCCGGGCACCAAAATATTGTCATAATTGAGATCAAACATTTTTTTTTTTTTTCCATAATTGGTTTATGATTAAATAAAAAAAGTAGCTTCAACAAAGTTTTTATGTGTATTGTGTATTTAATCATTACAAGTGTAAGTTGATCATTTTTTAATTTTCAAACATTTAAAATGGAACTCTTTATAATAACTTTGTTAGATTTTTTCTATTTCAGGCTGAGGTACATGGAATTATGACCTGCTCTTACAGAAATTGAATCTCTGTTATACCAATATTTAATAATTGGTAATATTGATGATCTATTTGTTAACTTTTGATTTATACAGGGTGTCCCAAAATAGTTTAGCACACTATTCAGAACAGGGTTCTTTCTGGATTTAGTGCCAGACGGGGAATTCTAAAAAAAAATATTCTGATAATGTAAAAACATTCAAAGCAGCAGAATCTAAAGGGTTTATTTGATTCATTTGGCCAACGACATCTTAACCAACACTTCACTTTAGAGGAAATTACTTGGAAATACATTAGAGCCCCTCATATCTGACTCCTCGATATATCCAACCATGTTGGTTAAAGTTTCATCTTCCAAACTTCATCCTTCATTGTGGTGGTAAATTCATCAAAATATTGAGTACAAAACAATAAAAGAAGCCTGTTGGTTTTATATCTTTTATTTAGTGAATATAGCGGCTCAACTGAAACAGGGGTGTGTGTACATTACTGTAGGGATTAGATTTTCTTCAACGGCTTGATTAAGGTGACTCCGTTCAAAAACTTCTGAGTTAAGAGTTGGTGTAACAACAATTAAAGATTGAAAAAAAGGGTCTGAAAGACTTTAAAGCATATTCCTTTACAGGATTACAATGAGCATTCTAATATACATAAGTAGAAAAGAGTATGCAATTTTATTTTAAATAATGATTTATTTTTTACTCTGAAATATTCGCTTTTCTTTGTTCCTTGGATTACCTGACCTTTTTTGTGTTCCGACCATGTAACGGATATAAGGGGTTCTACTGTTTATGGTAGAACAAGCTTGATGGGGAGGATGGTCTAATCCACCAAGAGATGTTTATATACTTCCTTAATGAGAAATACATTGCCTGAATCACAAGGAACTCGTCACAATTTTGTGCTTCGAGCAACCTAGCAGCCATAAATAGTAGACCACTGACATCAGGTAAATGATTCATTTAAAGACGCTCTACTGACGCCTACCTATTTTTTAACAGTCTATTTTTGGCTTATGAATTTTCAGATACTGTGCACGCTAATCCCCCCCCCCCCCCACAAAATTGCCCTACTACAAAATTGGAAATGGGTGCAAACAATAATCGGCTCTGGAACCACTAGCATTGGATCGTTCCCTGAGAGAAAGGTTTCAAAGAAGTAACCACCCTTATCAGTTGGAGATCTTGTTCTGGCGTCAGATGAAAATTAACCAGAGAGGGATCTACAGTCTATAAGATTAGAATTGGCACAATCAAAAGGCGGGAAAATTTTGAGGGAAACAATTCTAATGGTCCCCCATGTTGAATGCAACTTCAGATAAAAAATGCTCTACTCTACCCCTGTCCCGCAAAAAAAATGTAACATGGCAACACTGATTTTCCCTTTTTATAACTCCAAAACTACCTCTACGTTTGTTGTTTCCCGCCTTCGATTGTGCCAACTCTAATCTTATAGACTGTAGCTTTATCCTAATTGCTCCACACTAGGGAGTGGACAATTGCATTAGGATTCATGCATTTGGATTGTACTTCGTAGAATATGAAAAAGGGCTTCTGAAAACGGCACATAGAACCATCTCTGCAGCTTACCGAGATTACTGCTGTTATTAAAAAAAAAAAAATGTCATCTTTTCAAGGCATCCATCCTACTAGGACAATGTTGTTTAAATTTGTATTTACACCACTTGGTTTGGATGAAGCCATTTAGGGTGTCCAAGATGTGTGAGAAAGAGGGTGAACACCTTATCAGCTACTGTCCACAATAGATTTTTCTTGTATTCTAAATTAGAAAAATAGAAAAGGGCGAATAAAATACAATTAAAAAATAAGCCATATTTATTTTTTGCAATAATAAAATTGAAATAAGTACAATGGCCGCTTGGAGCTAATGGTGGTTTGTCCCACAAATACATCAAATAAGAATAAAATTTAAAAAAAGTATTTAATTCTAATATTGCACCACACTGTTATTTTGTGTGTCAATATCATTCACTAATATGTACTCCAAGAATATAAAGTTATCTTTATTATTATTCATGATGTAAATAGCATACTCTAACAAGTGCTGCTCTTAATTTTTTATTATGCATGTTTTTGTTAAAATAATACAATAAAGATATTACTTAATAGAAAATTATATTGAATTAGTGTTATAAAAATTTCTTGCAATTTTCTATAAAACTGTTATTTTTAAACATTTGTATTAGACATTTATGTATTTTTAATTCGGACTACATTTTCAATCAAACTGAGTTAAGAAGGAATTCACGATTGTGTATTTCTTAAAAAAAAAACAAAAAAACTGACATCAATGGATTTTTTAAAAAAAAAAAGATATATATTATGCAGTAACGTGTTAAGCATTTCTTGACTGATGATTTTTTAGTGCTTTTGCTCTGAAGTAGAAATTTTGCAATAATAACCAATTTAACAATTTACAATACTTTTTTTGTGATTATTAGTTATCTCTACTGAATACTACTAATTTATTTAATGTGTTAACATCTACTTACTAAGAGCTTAGAGTCTAGGTAATAACTAATAAAATTTACAATTCTAAATTGAAAAACAAAATCAGATAAATATAT
The DNA here is from genome assembly GCA_001010745.2 of Gerris buenoi. NCBI lineage: Eukaryota > Metazoa > Arthropoda > Insecta > Hemiptera > Gerridae > Gerris > Gerris buenoi. The sequence continues at coordinate 98,169 of KZ653033.1, read as the reverse complement.
TTAAAAAAGCCCAGAGAACCAAATCAATATTTGAATCCCTTGATATGTTCTTATTCATATTTAAAAAAAAAATATACCTATCCATATTTTAATTTTTATTTTATGTAATTATTTATGATGAGTTCACTTATTAGTGTTATTATCATTTGTACACTAAATATTAATGAATCCAAGAGACCTTGTTGTAATCTTTAAAGTTTTTTACTTTCGCTAAGATCTTTGAACTAAAATGATTTAATATAGATATAAAAATAATATCTTAAGTGTAAAACAAACATACAAAGCAAATTTATTCAAATGATTATTGAAATAATTCTTAAGGATGTTGCTAGAAGTGTAAGAAAATTTATTTTATTTATTTTATTTTATTTTATTTTTTTTTGAGAAAAGCATAACATAGGGATGTTATGCTCTCTCCCTCCAGGGGCCTCCAAATATGCGGGGCCCTTATTGCCGCCACTGTGATTAGTCCAATGTACCTAATATGTACTCCAAGAATATAAAGTTATCTTTATTATTATTCATGATGTAAATAGCATACTCTAACAAGTGCTGCTCTTAATTTTTTATTATGCATGTTTTTGTTAAAATAATACAATAAAGATATTACTTAATAGAAAATTATATTGAATTAGTGTTATAAAAATTTCTTGCAATTTTCTATAAAACTGTTATTTTTAAACATTTGTATTAGACATTTATGTATTTTTAATTCGGACTACATTTTCAATCAAACTGAGTTAAGAAGGAATTCACGATTGTGTATTTCTTAAAAAAAAAACAAAAAAACTGACATCAATGGATTTTTTTTTAAAAAAAAAGATATATATTATGCAGTAACGTGTTAAGCATTTCTTGACTGATGATTTTTTAGTGCTTTTGCTCTGAAGTAGAAATTTTGCAATAATAACCAATTTAACAATTTACAATACTTTTTTTGTGATTATTAGTTATCTCTACTGAATACTACTAATTTATTTAATGTGTTAACATCTACTTACTAAGAGCTTAGAGTCTAGGTAATAACTAATAAAATTTACAATTCTAAATTGAAAAACAAAATCAGATAAATATATTTAAAAAAGCCCAGAGAACCAAATCAATATTTGAATCCCTTGATATGTTCTTATTCATATTTAAAAAAAAAATATACCTATCCATATTTTAATTTTTATTTTATGTAATTATTTATGATGAGTTCACTTATTAGTGTTATTATCATTTGTACACTAAATATTAATGAATCCAAGAGACCTTGTTGTAATCTTTAAAGTTTTTTACANTTTTTATTAATACATTTGTTGAGCTTAACAAAAGAAGTTTTTTTTCTCATTTTTCACATAAGAGTTTTATGAAAATTATGATACTAAGTATCTTATATCAGTGTAAGTAAAGAAATCAGCCAAATCCCAACAATTAATAAAATAATTTTGAATTGCATTCACTCTCTTTCTTAGCTTTGTTATGTTAGTTCTCTCTTTGTAAAATATTTCTCTCTTTTACCTTTTGTATTCTTTTTAATACTTACATTATTTTTTGATAAGAAGTTAATAAACTATTGTTTTTGAAAGACTTCTGTGCTTACAGTTATGCCTAACAAAACAATTTATGCATGAGTAGAAATTATTGTTTGAACTGTGTATTAAAACAATTGCAAATTAATATGGTGTTTATTTGACGGATTTCATTCATTTATTTTATATTTTTAAAGATTAAATTTTATATCTCTTATTTACAATTCGAGTTATTATATTTTATTTTTATAAATTTATTTTGCTTCAAATAAAAGAATTTGAAAAACAAATTAATTATTTGTTAAATTAAATAAATCTCATTGTTGTATTTGTCGATCATTATTATAATTATTTGTGTTTCTATTCTATAACTCTAAATTCTTAAAAAGACACTTATCTAATAAATATTATAATCTTAAATAATATATTAAAATTTAAAAATTACAATATTTAAAATATCTTATATCTAATATCATTTAAAATTGGACGGAGCTCCTGATAAGAGGCCATTCTTATAAAAAATGTAGAGAAGGGAAAAGAAATCAAAATTTAAAAAATCAAATTAAATTTAAATACCTCTTCATATTCATTATTATTACTACTTACTGAGAGAAGGAGATCCTTGTATTCTTTAATTGGCTTTAAACGTGTTCAAAAGTCTTTACATTTTAAGAATAATTATTAATATTTTCTATCTTCCTTATTACATATTCTTATTGAATCCATTTTTGATTAATTGGCTTATAAAAGAAAATTAATTATTAAATATTTCCTTCTAATTTTATTTCATTACTATTAAATCTTGGTCAAAATTTCTATCATGAATGATCTTTTATGAAGGGGTGTCATCAATAAGCTATATTGGGGTGGGTGTCATGAGAGGATTGCTTATTGACTATTTCATTGCTTCTATTTATGTTGTGATGTCTTAAGTCCTGTTCATAGTTATTTATNAATAAAATACAATTAAAAAATAAGCCATATTTATTTTTTGCAATAATAAAATTGAAATAAGTACAATGGCCGCTTGGAGCTAATGGTGGTTTGTCCCACAAATACATCAAATAAGAATAAAATTTAAAAAAAGTATTTAATTCTAATATTGCACCACACTGTTATTTTGTGTGTCAATATCATTCACTAATATGTACTCCAAGAATATAAAGTTATCTTTATTATTATTCATGATGTAAATAGCATACTCTAACAAGTGCTGCTCTTAATTTTTTATTATGCATGTTTTTGTTAAAATAATACAATAAAGATATTACTTAATAGAAAATTATATTGAATTAGTGTTATAAAAATTTCTTGCAATTTTCTATAAAACTGTTATTTTTAAACATTTGTATTAGACATTTATGTATTTTTAATTCGGACTACATTTTCAATCAAACTGAGTTAAGAAGGAATTCACGATTGTGTATTTCTTAAAAAAAAAACAAAAAAACTGACATCAATGGATTTTTTAAAAAAAAAAAATTAAAAGAAAGGACTTTTAATTCTATGTTAGTTTTATTTCATTACTATTAAATCTTGGTCAAAATTTCTATCATGAATGATCTTTTATGAAGGGGTGTCATCAATAAGCTATATTGGGGTGGGGGTGTCATGAGAGGATTGCTTATTGACTATTTCATTGCTTCTATTTATGTTGTGATGTCTTAAGTCCTGTTCATAGTTATTTATATTTATGCATAATGAATAAATAATATATTGCTTTAAAGTATTATTTTAAATTGTGCATATTGGCAAAGATGAAGATTGAAGCTATCCATTTCCAGGCCATTAAGAAATTACTATGGGTGATGATTTTAATTATTAACAACCTGAAGTTATTTTTTTTCATCCTCCGTAAGGGAACTTTTGTAGTAGGCTAGACCATGTTCCTTTCCCTTCAGCGGAGGACCTTTGTAGAAAGTCCGTAATTTAATTCAAGGAGTGTTTTATGATTCTTTAAAAATAATGCAATTATTTATGAAAAATGTCTGACCTTATTTTTTTTTCTTAAATATTAGCTTTCAAATTTTGTTATCTTCTAGATCAGATCTAAAATTAGTCTCAATCTTTTCTACAATCAATTTTTTGTAGGTGAGAGTTATTAGGAGTGAAAATTTTGTCCAATGAATAGAGGAATTAGCCGGGCAGATTTTTAATTGTTTTTAAGATTAAGTTTTTTTGTTTTTTTATAAATCTGTACCACTTCTATCATAAGCAATGTCAATAATTAAATTTACACCAACTAATGAATTATTGCAATTCAATAATTTGATAAAAAGCTAATTATTCATCAAACATTAGTTAAATTTTGACATTTTTCTCACTCTACATTTTATTTATGTATGCTAATATTAAATCTAAAAATAAAACTATATAATATAATTACAAAAAAAAAATTATATATTTATTTTAT
>KZ653033.1:51867-62905 GCA_001010745.2 Gerris buenoi | reverse complement strand
CCTCCTAGACCTTGTCGCTGGATGCCACTATATAGGATTGCCACCAGAAAGGACTGCAACAACATTATAATATACAAATGTGTTCCTTCCTGGTACATTAAAATGTATACTAAACCCACAAAACACAGGCGGGGCTTTAGCCTCCCCAGAACTTTTGACCTAGGATCGCCACTGCAGACACATTAGTATTTGGTCTTTTATTTCAGGTAATTTGCGAGTACGATAATCTCAATGTACTTTTTATTAGCAACACAATTGTGTGTAAAGTACTTAAAATCAGATACGTATATTAAAAAATTGAAATGTTTATTATGATGAATACTAACTTGAAGGAATAACTAGGATTCTTAAGCTAATCAGAAATCACCATTGAAGATCATGATAGTTATTATTATTATATATTGTTTTATAAGGGTGAGACGATTAGGTTATCATACCTAAAAGCTAGAGTTACTTACGTAAATAGTATCCCATAATCCCATTGTATTTGTATATCTTATTATTATTTATTGCATTTAACGCATTGAAAACTTTGGCCATTCCACAATCCGATATTTAAAAATCTAGTCCAAGGTTTTATTACCTTTGACATTATACATATGTATATAATTTTAAAAAGGCTAGCAATTTGCATAGCTAAAAGTTCATTGAAAAGTTTTCAAAATCATAACATACTAACGTGTTATTGTTTAAACACACTAAACATTTTTATTTGTTTTGTTTTACGAACGTAAAGTTTGTGTTACGAAGCGAAGTTTATCTCCATGTATNATTATTATTTATTGCATTTAACGCATTGAAAACTTTGGCCATTCCACAATCCGATATTTAAAAATCTAGTCCAAGGTTTTATTACCTTTGACATTATACATATGTATATAATTTTAAAAAGGCTAGCAATTTGCATAGCTAAAAGTTCATTTAAAAGTTTTCAAAATCATAACATACTTAACGTGTTATTGTTTAAACACACTAAACATTTTTATTTGTTTTGTTTTACGAACGTAAAGTTTGTGTTACGAAGCGAAGTTTATCTCCATGTATATTTTTTGTTTTAAAAAAAGTTAAATATTATAAATCACTCTAAAAATGATAAAAAAAAATAAAAGATACAAAACATTATCAGGGCAATTTTACTGTTAAACAATGAGTTTTTTGTTATTACGTTGTTAAATTCTTAACATAACAATTAGTCACCTATATTCTATATACAATTTAACGAATAGACAATAAAGATATTTTAGAGCCTTCTGCTAATAAATTGAATGACTAATAGCAATGAAACTTATTTATAATAGTTTTATTTGTTCTTTTTTAATCTTTGAAAGGTTTTACGGTAAGTCAATTAACACCGGGTTTCAGGGATATTAGATCGTTAGAGGTGTAGCAATAATTTTCAACGTTTATTTTTACCGTCCTTGAGTATGTTGACGTAATATCTATCATAAATAAATATGTTGATTTTTACTGTTCTCAAATTATTAGTTTTAAATTTCACAAATACTCAGCAGGGGTATTAAAGAAGATTAAAAATTAAATGAAAGTAAATAGTTCCACCCCCAGCAGGTTTCCAGCATAGAAAGGGTGTTTAGCATAAAAAAAACCACTCCGTTTCGAGAAAAAGTTTTCACCTCTTTAGGTACCAGCTTAGATAAATTTTACGTTTTTACCTATTTATTATACCTGCCCAGGATTGTAAGTGGGCCAATTCATCAATCTTATTTAATTTTATAGGCATATGCTGTCCTATCACTTTAAAAGCAACCAGACAATGTCTCAGAGGGAGATTTCGAAGTGTAGGTATTGATATAGTGATACAGGTGTAAATAAATGTATGTGCGAATTTCAAACAGAAACAAATGGGTGACCAGCAATGAGCTAATTATGACTTGCTATACAAATTTGTAATTTTAAAAGTCATGTTGGTTTGCAAAAATTTAGCGACAAGCAGACAGACACTGAAGCAAAAATGTTCCTTGATTCTGATTCTGAAACAGATTTCATGGAGACAATATTCATACCGACCACACCCAGCTATATTCATAGCTTCCATTACCTTTTTTTAAACTCGAAAGCCAAATAAAATTTTAATAATTCTTAAACGTTAATAATCAATATTCTCTTTTATTGAAGTTACTTTGCAAACAGCTAATTAAGGTAAATAACTTCCTCACGTCCTAACTCATTTAATCCCCCCCCCCTTTTTCTATTGTTTAAATATTATAAATCTAGTCCAAGGTTTTATTACCTTTGACATTATACATATGTATATAATTTTAAAAAGGCTAGCAATTTGCATAGCTAAAAGTTCATTTAAAANAAATATAAATTATTATTTAAAATTTAACAATATTCAATCTGCGGAGATTGTTTAAATAAGAAACTATCTACGGACCACATTCTACAAAACATCCAAATTTCTTAAAAAATCGTATGAGTAGGTACGTTTAAATATATAGGTGTTAATAAAAATATAAGAGATTTTTAATATTTCTACACGCATTTAAGTTGACATTATTTCGATTTCTTACAATCCCATGGATTGTTTTTATTCCAAAATAGCCATAATTTATTATTACTGGTACATTATGAACCCCACAAATCTAGCTAACCTAAACACGACGTATTTGTTAAGGAATTTTTGAAATTGGAGATATAATAATATTTAATTCTTCAGAGCGATCATAATACTATAGTAACTTTTGGTAAGCTAATAAAAAAATAAAAATAATAGATTTGCATATTACGTATAACCATCTAAGACATTTTTACTAGTCTGCTACATTTTCTTCTCTAGCACTAACACTCGTGTGCCTAATATTATCATAATGCAATATTAATATAATCAATATGCACTATTGATTTTGTTAATTATCTATATATTTAAATAATTTGATACATGGTATTACTTATATTTTATTTGTTTAAGGTAATCTAAATAAAATTTTAAAAGATCTAGAAAAATAGGTTGGAATGGTAGTGCCACCATGTTCTTCTGCAGTAACCTATTTTGTTCACTTTGAATCCTAATTAAAAACTGTTTATAATACTTTTAAAGGTAAATAAAACATTAAAATTTACGAAAATAACAATTAAAATAGTTCATACCTGTTTTAATTGAGTTGGTACCTGCTAGTGTAAACAATGAGTACTGGGAAGGCAGGTGACCCCCCAGTACTTGGTATGCGGGAAGCAATCTAGTTATTTATTTTGACCTCATAGAGCCATGGTAACGCTTGTTTGGTCAATATTCCTCTATCCATAGTAGCTTTGTATTTCTAACAAACAGTAAGGGACTCATTAAGATGCTTTCAGCATGACTTAACCCCCACCCTTCCCTTATCACACCACTTCTCCCTTATCAATTATGTATGGAGCAAATTCCTACGAATTGTTCGTTTAAGTATACTTAAAAGCTATAAAAATAATCACTATTTGACAAGGGAAAGTGAATAGAGAAATGTATATTTTCTCTATTCAAATATATATATTCAGATTGTGCTAAATCTAAATGAAAATTCCTTAATACTGCACCTATATAATATTTATTACTTTACAATGGTCCTGATACTATACTACTATAGTATAAATAATATACTACATTAGTACTAATACTATACTACTAGTATTATTATTTTACTACTAGAAAATGGATAGATTCTGCAATAGTATATAAACTATCCAAATAAATAAAATACGGGTTAAACTCGCCGTCAAAGTAAATATTTTATAAACTTTATCAATAAATATGTTTATAAAATATGTTTGATCATATATCGTAGTTCTTCTGCTTAATATTGGGAGTCGTATTAATAAGTGTACGGTACGTGTACGACGGTACAATGGCACACTACATAGTAAAGCGATGCAAGAATGGGTTATTGATATCTGCACTAAAAATAAAAATGAAAATAAAAAACTGGTATCATGACACACAACACACTAAACATTAGTACAAATGAAGACCATAGATCGGGGTATAACTTAAAGCTACAGTAGTATCACTGCATTATATGTAATGTAACAAATATAGTACAAAGTACAAAGGAAGATTAAATTGTGGTTCCACAACACACTGCACGTTATATGTCAGATTCGTGTTGAGAAAACAATGCTAACAATACTAATACCACAAAAAACTGCAAAGTGGTACTGGAATTGCAACATCTGTTTCTTATTTATTATTTCTAATTTTTTTTTTTTTTTAAACAAATCGATTTTTATTTAGTGCTGATAAATTACTGTTAAAGTTAAAAAACGAAAAATGTATCCTCCGCCTTCTACTCCTTTTGGGAAAATACCATTGGGAAAAAAATTAACTACATTTTATAATTGAACTCATTTGTTCCAATCTCAAGGAAGGAGGGTTATAATAAAGATAGCGAACATCTCTTTTTGGCACGCTAACTGTATGGTGTACTTATCCAGTCAGCGTGCCTATAGTCCATAATATAGTCGGTTATGAGTGTAAGAGAACAATTGATATATGCATAATGAATACGTCTTGGTTTTTTTTACATTTAGAGGAAGAACTCAATACCAATTAAACAACAGTAATATAAGATAGGATTTGAGGCGAAGGTTTAAACATTTTACCTTGTTTTAACCTGGTAAAGTCACCATGAAGTAATTAAGCGAACTTAGTGTTCAATGAGTTAAAGTTAAAAATGGTCAAGTTTCTATGCAAACCAAAATTTCAAGTTATACCATTTGCTTCGACCACTTTATCATCAGTAAGTTTTCATTTTCTATTTTATTTACTTGAGTATGCAATTCTATTTCAAAATTGGGCTTATACATTAATGTTTTGTATGTTTTAGTATTCAGGAATGTTATTAAACTTCTATTCTCTATCTATTCTCATGATGTTTGTATTAATTTTCGTAAACAATAATAGAGAGTTTAAATAAGACGTATTTTTTATTGTCGTGACACTTTAATTTTAACGTCATAAAAAAATGTCGTATGTTTTCATAATTGAGTTTAAATAAGACGTATTTTTTTATTGTCGTGACACTTTAATTTTAACGTCATAAAAAAATGTCGTATGTTTTCATAATTGAGTTTAAATAAGACGTATTTTTTTATTGTCGTGACACTTTAATTTTAACGTCATAACAAAATGTCGTATGTTTTCATAATTGAGTTTAAATAAAACGTAACAAAAGACGTAGTAAAAGTAGACGTTTATATTATTTACGTAGACGTTTATATAAGTAGAAGTTTATATTTTTTGTTTTTGACAGTTTTGTTTTAAATTTCTCGCATTTTAGAAGATAAACACAAATAACGTAAAAAAATAAAGTGAAAAAGTGATACCACAACAGTAACAGATAAAAGTATCACGTCTTTTCACAGTACGATAATTTTATACGTACGCATGCGCAATAAGTTTGACATTTGAAAGACGTATAACGTTAATTTTTTTACGTCTTATTTAAACTCTCTAATGTTATTAGATTGTGACGTCATTAACTACGTCGTAACTTATTAAGTTTTTTGTACAATTAATTAACTTTACAATAATTTAAGTTTGACGAATCTATCAAAAATAAGGAAATTAATCAATGTCACATTTAAATGTATTAGACTTCTCTGGGCCGTAACGAAAAATCAATTATTATTTAAATAAAGTCCAGAAAAAAAAGTTTATCATAATTATTTCGACAAACCTAAAATGTCAGAGGTCATTGCTATCTTAAAAGCAAAACAATACAAAGCAGAAATCAACAAAATATTTAACCATCTGTTTTATTTTTAATGTATTCTTTGTAACTTGTTATTGAACCAAACATCACGATTTTTCAACTCGTGACGGATATTTTATTTTTCAATGGAAACGTTCAATCACGTCATATTTAAAAATGTATTGAGACAATGATAAAATATAGTTATATAATATTATCATATTCAATTAGTAATTTAATACGCGTATATAGATTGCTTCGGTATATTCGTAAAGAATTTATTGATAGTATTTTTTACTATAAAGTTCGATCGAATTTCATTGAAACATATTAAGAGGTACGCAGGGGCGATCCTGGGTCAAAAGGTTCGGGGGGGCTAAAGCCCCCCATGTTTTGTGGATTTAGTATACATTTTAATGTACCTGGAAGCAACACATTTGTATATTATTACGTTGTTGCAGTCCTTTCCGGTGGCAAACCTATGCAAGTCAGTTCAGATTAGGGGAGGGGTATTCGTAGTGGTAAAAAGAAAAGAAAACTAATTATTTCAACAAAGAAGCTGCCCCCCCCCCTTACCAAAAAAATGTACAACTAATAAACAAAAAAAAATTGCCAAGTAACAACAACTGTGTTTAGAACGTATTCGCTAAATGTTATGCTGATGCTTACTGCAGTACAATATCTTACTGGAAGTCATGGACGTCTTCTGCAGTTAATTATTAAGGGGGAGATTTATGTGGGGGGGGGGGGGGTTCCCCCGCAAAATTTTGGATACATGTCCTTTCAAAACAGTGCTTTTATGCATTTCTGAGATTAAATTGAATGTTTGATAATTTTATTCCTGGGGGGGGGGGCTAATTTGGTTTCTGGGGGGGCTCAAGTCCCCTTAGCCCCTCCCTAGGATCGCCACTGGAGGTACGATTGAGTTTATTTTACAGCCAATCTAAAAAATCACAGCTAATCAATATCATTTAAGTGTCACTAACAGTTCAAAACTACTTTTTTAGAATTCGAATTTTCATGCCATCATAATACTATCCTTAAATATGAGAAAGTAAAAAGTGATTGAAACGATTAGGAGGCATTAACTTGTTTATTGTTTATAGCTGCAACGAAGTACTTGATTGAAATCTATAAAATTCTTTAAGTAAATTTGGCTTTTGTCGTTAATAACCAACGTTTCTATTGTTTTAGGCCTTCTGTTTTTAAGAGAAGGACGAAGGACCAAATATAAAATATAACTATTATAAAGTGTTAGTTCGCCCATTCAACCCAAGTTGACACCATTAACACCCCCGAAGATGCCAAGTTGGGGCTTATTTATGCTCTTCGAAACTCGGTCACCACTAAGTTCTTGAATCATAAGCTTACATCTCTTATCAAAGTCAAAGAATTTATAACCATAAAAGCTATCGGACTTTACTCCATACGACTAAACTAACCAAAAGAAATACACATTTCTTTATCAAACTCTTTTAGTTTCTTCTTCTGTGGCACTATAGCCCAGGGTGGGTTTTGGCCGATGTACTATTAACAACAATTTCGGAGCGCCATCCTCTCGTACCGTAAACCCATTGCCACCAGATCGTTCATGAACTTCATCCAACCATCTAATCCCAGGGTGCCGCCTTCTTCTCCTCATGAACAGCCACTAGCCACTCCTGCAGCATTTGTTAAAGGATTCTATCGCCTGCGCCATTCTTTCCACATGTCCTACGAATTCTTGGGGCCTTTATAAATTCAACAATATTTTTTCCTTTGCTCATTTTTTTTTACTTACAATAAAATAATAGTACATGATGATTACAAAATTTAAATATAAATTAATTTCTAAGAACGATAATTGAAAAAGAAGATTAAAATGAATCGTGTGAGAACCAGGATGAAAAATATATTAATAAAAAGAAGAACAATACATAATAATATTAAATATTTTTCATAGTGTAAAGTTTAAAAGACTGTAAGGTTAAATGGTGAGAGGATGAAGTCATTGGTTGGTTAAGTTGAAGGACATCCAGTGTTGCGTGTACTGTATACTACAGGCAAGACTTCGCAGGATCACAGTCTCCCACCACGAGACTACGGTCAAACCCCTTCCCTTATCCTTACATTCCATCATCAGTAAGCAGTACAACGACGCAGTAAAACATTTCAACAAGCAATCCGTGCGAAGTAAACGGTGATTTTTTAAAATAAAAAAAATATTAATCTTTTACTATGCATGTGTATAGGGTGGCGCAGCTCGGATAACCACATTTAAAATGGTCACTATTTACCGAGTGCTTAATACTAGAGGTAGGAGATTGATATAAAGCAAATTTTACAGGAAAAATGTGGAAGTTTATTGGACATAAGTCAAATTTTTAAGTGTGGTAATAATGTCCAATAAATGAAGCCTTGTCAATTTACACACTCTTTAGAGGCACTCGTCGAAGTTGCGCATCACATTCTCTTCCACATATGGTTCCAAAAAGAAGGAGCCACTGCACGCACAAGTGTTCATGGATTGTGTGTGTCAAATTTTTCTCGTGTGAAAAGTATGGAGTAATGTGAATGTGGAAATCGACAAAGACAATTTATCGGATATTATCTTCCACACTTAAAAATTTTACTTGTGACCAGTAGTTAACTTCTATATTTTTGCTTGGAAATGTTTTCTTTATTTTAATCTCCTGGCTCTAGTAATCTCATGGTAACAATTTAAAATGTGGTTATCCGCGCTGCGCCACCCTGTATTTTAGTAAAAAAGTATTTTCTGCTAATTAACATGGCACCAAGTACCAAGCTTCCTTGCGGTCCATTATTAAACGGGAGAAAATGTGATTACATTAGAGTCACATTTACTTTTATTAAATATTAAATGTGCGAAAATAGTTATAATTAATTAATTTTTAACATGTTTATTAAATAGTTAATATAAATAACTATTTGATAGATTAATTTCGATAAACCATCTAAATTTATTAATAATCGGATAGAAGTACTTTTAAAGATATATTGATAAAGATAGGTTGTTAGAAAAACAAATGTTATGTTTCGATTCCCATTAGGGACACACTTATTTTTTAACCACGTTAAATGTAATCAGACAGTTAAAACTAATATTAAACCCAATAATGAACTAATAATGATCTAATATCCAAATTTAATTAAAATCAGACGAATAGTTTTTTAAAGCACCATGAAGTTGTAAACAAATACTAAAACATAATTTCTACAAAATTAATAGTTGTTGCAATTCTTTTTACATTGTATATTATTTAAAATGATTAAATAATTCGATTACAAATTATAACAGCTACATTAACATGGGAAAATATACTCTAAAGAAAATAAATAAATGAATCAGACTTGTATGCAAAATTAACTTAAATACTTTAATGGTTATAAATAAATAGGTAAGATTACTTATTAAAATAACGATACTCTTAAATTGCCGGTAAATAAGATATGAAATTTACCGTCAAATGCATTCTTAAAATAAATTTACGATTATTTTAATATTTATTATTATTTAATTACTCTTTTCTTCGTATTAAAAAGATAAGCTTTTTGTCACGCTATTATAAAGTTTAATTGTAGGTATTCTCATAAAAATAACAGAACATATGTCACATATAAATGGGGATCCAAATATATAACTTATTTGACCTTGTTTTAAACCCAATAATGAACTAATAATGATCTAATATCCAAATTTAATTAAAATCAGACGAATAGTTTTTTAAGATACATACATTGTTTCGCAAAATTACCATTTTGATCATTTTGAAGAACAAAATAAGTACTGTTATAGATCCATTTAGGTGTTTTCTTACTTTTAAGATTTTATTTTTATAGTTTTTAAGGGGAGCACCATGAAGTTGTAAACAAATACTAAAACATAATTTCTACAAAATTAATAGTTGTTGCAATTCTTTTTACATTGTATATTATTTAAAATGATTAAATAATTCGATTACAAATTATAACAGCTACATTAACATGGGAAAATATACTCTAAAGAAAATAAATAAATGAATCAGACTTGTATGCAAAATTAACTTAAATACTTTAATGGTTATAAATAAATAGGTAAGATTACTTATTAAAATAACGATACTCTTAAATTGCCGGTAAATAAGATATGAAATTTACCGTCAAATGCATTCTTAAAATAAATTTACGATTATTTTAATATTTATTATTATTTAATTACTCTTTTCTTCGTATTAAAAAGATAAGCTTTTTGTCACGCTATTATAAAGTTTAATTGTAGGTATTCTCATAAAAATAACAGAACATATGTCACATATAAATGGGGATCCAAATATATAACTTATTTGACCTTGTTTTCATATATCATATATAATTTTAACATTTACTATTATCGAACTCTATGCAGTTCTTAAATGGATTTTATCTTTAAAAATGAAATGATTTATATTCATGTGTTAAATGTTTGAAAGTTGTTCTCATAGTTACTTTGGAGTATTTCTTTTAATTAGTTCTTTCCTTTTTTTATTATTTATAATTTTATATTAAATTGAGCGCATTCTAGGCTAAAGAATTTGGTTTCTATTTATTAATTACCAAGATGTGCTATACTTACATCTACTTGCAGGCTGTGTTCTACAGCCTAACTTAGAGAACTGCTTATATACTTTCACACTTTTCTCTCCAAACTTTTTTACAAGCTTTTATTTAACTTGCTATGTTTGTATGTATGTATGTTCGGGTCAAATCTTTACAACTGAATTTTAAAGCAGTTACTCTCAACCGATTAAATTGAAATTTTGTATACACGTTTAGTTTGAATGACAATGCATGGTTAGCTAAGTGACGTCATAAACTAAGTGACGTTCTAAATCCAATATGGTGAACATGTTGTTTTTTTAACACGCCTCTAATATGGGTATCAAATGAAAGGGTTTGCTGAGAAGAATACGAATAAAAGCTCGTTTTTAAAAATATTTTTGTTATAATCAACTTATTTTAAATTTATTTTATTTGAAAGTATTATACAAAAAACCCTATGTGAGTAATTTTAATACGTCAAAAAGTCTCTAATGAGTCATTAGAAGATCTCATACTACTCAAATATCTAATATCGGTGAAAATCTTTTATAACTACAGTCTATAAGATTAGAGTTGGCACAATCGAAGGCGGGAAACAACAAACGTGGAGGTAGATTTGCGGTTATAAAAAGGGAAAATCAGTGTTGCCGTGTTATATTTTTTTTTGTGGAACAAGGGTAGAGTAGAGCATTTTTTTTCTAAAGCTGCATTCAACATGGGGGACCAATAGAATCGTTTCCCACAAAATTTTCCCGCCTTTTGATTGTGCCAACTCTAATCTTATAGACTGTAAT
>KZ653033.1:32605-42825 GCA_001010745.2 Gerris buenoi | reverse complement strand
CGAGTTGAAAAAAATGACGTCAGAGTGAAACGTAAACAATAACCAATGGCAGGGCTTATTTTCTTGACGTTTGTGAGCGGGCTTGGAATAGTTACTAAAGCGTGGCCAACCTTCTCCAGCTTAAATGAAAAAAAAGAGTGTTGTTATGTTGGTCCCCTGGTCTAAGGAACACAATCTCTCGGCAAAAGTTGGCTTCAGCCTCTTATCAGTAATTGCTTAGGATTTCGATTCTATGCTCCTTCAATATATAGTATTATTCTATGATAGAAACAAACACACGTATATATATTTATGTCAAAATTGTTTCAATGTTAAAATTGTCATTATTGTATAATTTATATTTCTGTTTCCTCCGTTTCTTTAACAGTTCAAAATTTGTTTCGATTTTTTACATTAATTAAAGTATCAATTAAGCAAAAGGTAAAGAGCACAGACTGTTGAAATTGATCTAGGGCATCCTGCAGGCTACTTTCGACAAACCATCCAAATTTCATAAAAATAAGATAAATGCGCTTTTGAAGATATAGGTGTAAATAAATGTATGTTTGTGCGCATGTGGAAGAGAAGCAAATGGGCGTAGAACGTTATTTTTTATTTTTTTGTTTTTGTTTCTGTATTCTTCACCTTAGTTGTTTCTGTGTGCAAAATTTGGAGAATATTGAATGACGGGAAGTGGTTCAAAATTGGGGTAATAGGTGTGCGATGAAACTTAAAAAGCAAAGAAATATAAGACCAGTAAAAACTACCTTAATTTGCTATATTTTACACTCAAAAGAAAATTAATTATTAACTGATAAATATGTGTTAAAAATTTAACTAATTGTAAGATAATGTCACACATATTACTTTAAGTAGAATGAAGGTCTTCTTTTAAAGCCTTTGAGGCTAGTTAAATAAGGATAAGGATATAAAAAAAACACCCACGAGAAACTAAAGGAAAAAAAAAAAGAATTGAAAGTAGTTTTGGCTCCAAGGAGTAAAACATAATAAGGCTTCTCTTGGGGTCTTGGATGTTGTAAAAAAAAGAAGGTAGTAATTTTTCTATGGGTATGGTTCCTTGGTTTTCAGGTATGGAAAGATGAGTCATAGTGACTCAAACACTACCTGTCTTCCTTCAACAAAGGCATCGCAAAACCCAAACAAATTTACCGCTTTGTGAATCTTTTCAGCTTGTATAAGATGTAAAAAAGCTTGGTTCACTTGTAAGTGAGTAACAGTTAGAAATAAAGGTAAAATACTTTGGTCAATTCACTTAGTTAAAAAAGTTCTTTTGCTTAATCTTTAAAACTCTATAGCTTTAAAGCGTTTTAGAGTGGCTTTCAGAGGGAAAACTGGACGACGAAAATAAGTTAAGGACTCTATCAAAACGAAAATTGTCAAAAATCAAGCAATACATGACGTTTTCGACTATTAAAACATCATAGAAGTGGTGTAGTTCAATAACCAAACAACGTCTTCACACAAAATATTTTGTGTGAAGACGTTGTTTGGTTATTGAACTACACCTCTTCTATGATGAGTCGCTATCACACACTGGAGAAAAACACAGTCGATGATATTAAAACATGGTTAATGGTTACTCGACTAAGTCTTCAAAAGGGATGACAAAAGATACCTGGTACGGTACCGGAGGTCAGAGAATTTAATGCTATAAGTTGTTTGCAAAGGGGAAGTTATGTGGATTTTATAATCTAGAATTTTTGAAATAGGTAGTTTAGATTGGAAAATCAAGTCATTGAATGCACTGGGAAATTCTTAAAGAACTCTTTGGAAGATTCTTTCAGTAGTTTAGGTTGGAAAATCCAAAAATCAAGTCATTGAATGGACGTTTTAAGAGATGAAGATGTAGTATATCATATCAGTGGTTTCCTTAAAGTGGTATTTAAAATATTCTCACAATCGAATAAAGTTTTATCGTTGATGGAAAAAAAAATTAAAAAACGATAGTAATTCACAATTTGTTATTCTCTCCCTGCCCAAAGGTTATGAATTTAGGATTATCAAATATAAAACATAAGATATTAAAAAAAACCTTTGATGTTATACGAGTATTCAAAATAAATTCTATAAACCTTATACATTTCAAAATCACTTATACTCCTTAGGCTCCTTAACAGATAAGCTCTAATTCTATAAAGTAGGCTTCCGCCACATAGAGTCTAAATAATCTAAATCTTCACAAAAAGACCGCTTAAGATTTATTAATTCCTTAGCTCCCTAGTTATTGGATTCACAAAATTTCTGATGTGGTCTCCTCTGGAAAATCTAAATTTATTAGATAGCTGAGATATTATATTTAATCTTTATTTCTATTAATTAAGTGTCAGTTTTAATTTCTCTTTTCTTGTTATTTCAAGCGCACTTGACAGCCATGGTGCGAGGAACAAAGGAGAGCCTACTATATTTATTTTATTATATCAGAAAAAGCATTTAATACGTATCCCAGTCCATGAGAAGGAGCAAAATACATGAATTCGTTGCCGAAAGCTATTGAAAGCCAGGGTAATGGGTTAGAAGTTTGACCAAGCTTTGAGAGTTACTTTACTCTAATGGTCTATTGCAGCAAGTAATAGTTACTTAAGCTTTCAACTATTTTTCCAACCATTATTTTCAGTAAATAAAAAATTGCACATTAAAAATAATGGACTAATATTAGTAAAAGATTGACGCCTTGTTAATCCTCGCCCCAGGCTGTACACCATATTCGCTCATTTATTGGTCTTGGGAAAAATACTCTAACAATAACTTTAAGTTCTAAAAGCTAATTTAAAAAAAAAAAACTAAAATCCTTATAACATGTTTATTGAAAATAATTTAAGGAAACTAGAAGGAACAACAGAAAAGAAGGCTTTGAAGTAGGACCCAAAGAGTGACAGAAGGGGACATGGCGAAGAACAGTGGAAGAGGTATCTGGATAGTAGGGATACCCTGGAGAGAACTCATACACTAAATTAAAGATAATATGAGTAAGCTAAAAAATCATAAAATAATAATAAGCAATCCAAAGATAAGATGTGATATTTGATTAGGATAATTAACTATGTGTCTGTTTAATATAAATGCTCATATTGTGTGCAAGCATAATTTTTGCCGAAAACACTAAGTTTTGATGGTTGAAAAGTAATTATTTACAAATTTCAAAGGAAGAAGATAGCTAATTACCAACGTTAATAATTATCAACTATGAATTGGTAGGTTTTGAACGTTTGTTTACAAAAAAAAACTTTTCGCGCTCAAGCATCTTTCAGGGGATCATTATTGATAAGTTTAAGGGCCTAATGTCCTAGACGAGACCAAAACGGTCATAAATTTGATACTTCTCACAGCTATTTTGAGTGTAGCAATATAATTTTAACTATATTTTATCAAAGTAACGTTAATAATTATTATGATATAATAAAAAATCTCAAAGAATTCAAGGGATCACTAAAAATATCCAAAATAATACTAGTCGTATATACATGCAGATTGTTAACAGTTACAACAGGGAATAATAAAGATAAGCAATCAATAAAATTATTATAATCTATATGTATTTTAATAATGCGGTGAATGAAGTGATATAAGACCATTAATACTCAAATATGATTGGAAAAACAAAATACAACATTATATCATATTATTTATCATTACCTATCATATTTGACTACTCAACCCAATATTGGTAATGGGACAGTCAAATTGCTAAATTGCCAGAACTATATAGAAACTTCCCAGTGATTAAAGAGGATTTTTTTTTCTTTTCCCTGACTTCCAGTTAAGTTGGAAAATAATTTATTTCTTCCTTAGCTCAAAGGATCAAAAACTCATTGACGAAATACATGAATGAACCGGTTTAACCCATATTATATCCTATTTCTACGAACTGCAGGAATTAGAGGTACCCCTGGTTTTTACGTCACGTAGAAACCACCGACCTTTACCGCAATTTCTCAGATGAATACTTTGAGGTAAAAAATTAATATAAAACTTTTTTATGACTAAAAAAGTTTTCTATGACTAACTAAGGATTATAGATCACTCTTATTGAAGAAATATAGCGATATAATAGCATGGTTAATTAATAAAATACGCGATACAGGGAAGAACGAAAGAAAATATTGTATTATATAATTTTAAAAACATCCTTGAATATTTTATTGTATATCACAAGTTGTATAAAAGGAAATAATTAAATTAGTAAACTTTTTTTCAGTAGATTATTATTGTTATTATCTAAGTATAATTATTTGTCTACAATACATCCATTATAAGCAAAGTTAATCAAGAAACATTCTTAAGTTAATGAAATATGATGTTCAGAGTATAGAAAGTACTTGATAACAATTTAATTAAATAAGAACAGTTATCTAACCAATCTTTTTTATAATATTTAAAAGGCATTTTTATTATATTTAAAAAATAAAATAAGAGATAATACGCTTGCTAGAGTTCAATCAGTACAAGTGACTTAAACGCCAGATATGGTAACAGCCACAACGCAACCAGGAAGAAGATGCAGTAAAGTTTTTTAAGTGCGAAAGATATGGAAAGTTCTAGAATGAATCAAAGCACAGCTTAACAAATGTGGTGCTAAATGTAACACGGTGTTTTCACGTTTATGCTTTTAATGTGACATTAAAATAAAATAAAAGAAATTACGCTTGCTAGAGTTCAATCAGTACAAGTGACTTAAACGCTAGATATGGTAACAGCCACATCGCAACCAGGAAGAAGATGCAGTAAAGTCTTTTAAGTGCGAAAGATGTGGAAAGTTCTAGAATGAATCAAAGCACAGCTTAAAAAAAGTGGTGCGTTAAACGTAACACGGTGTTTTCACGTTTATGCTCATAATGTAACATTAAAATAAAATGAAAACAAAACGAACCAAATAAGTTATAAAAAGTAAGTGCCTAGCAAGGTAACTCCTGTAGACTCGTTCACAAAACCGTTTTTCTTGGGTCTGAAAGTTCTTGATAACTATGAATTATCAAATGTATATCTAAAAAGTAATAGGAGCAAAGAAGTTGCTTTTGGAGACGAGATTTAAGAAATACAGTAATTGACATTGAAATGCATTTTGTTGTTTTGGTACTTCATGAAAGTTCTTGATAACAATGAATTATAAAGTTTATTTCTAAGAAGCAACTTAAGAACAAAGCAGTTGCTTTCGAAAACGAGATTTTAAAAAGCAGAATTGACATTGAAATGCATTTTGTTGTTTTGGAACTTCATTTATTCATTCAAAGGAATTTAGGGTGTCTTCGTTTTCTTAATTAAGTAGTGTATTAAAAAAAATATATATAATTAATAATAAAACTTCTATAGTTTCTACCATACATTTTAATTAGCCATTTCCATTCACGTTCTTACTGTAAATTGTATATTTGTTAAGAATATTAATCACCCATGCACGTTCTAACTTGATAAGGTATCTTTGTTAATTATAATTTAGATTACCATGGTTTGATTAAGTGTAATTTATAGTAAAAGTACTACTGTTAATGTACTTACAGAGATGGGGCGTCCATTGTTTGTTAAGTTGTTCACATGTCTCTTTTGCCGGATGTTTAGAAAGCGCTTACGAGGCGCAAAGCAGCGCGAAGGAGAAGTGGCGCAAGCAAGCGAGGTCGCACTAAGACTGACTTGTGATTTGAAACCTGGAATAGGTGGATGGTACAATGGCGAAGCCAGGTATTTTGGTGGGGGTAGAAAAATAACCCGCCTACCTGTCCTCTACCTCTCTATACCACCTGTTAGAGTTATACCTTCATATGCTAGTAGATAGATATACCTAGGATACTATTGTACGCATAAGTAACACTATACATCTATGGTTCAACTAACTACAGTTGCAGGAAGTTAGTACTAAAAATGCCCTATTTTATTACTATATCCAATAAAAGAACAACACTTACCTAAGTGAGTGACTCTTACTCTTAAACGCACGTGGCATATAAGAGGCAATCGTACGAGAAGACATTACGAAAAAAGAAAAAAAAATTGTTAAAAACGCTGGAGTACCTACCCATAATTTTTTTTTAATGATTTAATCAAGTTCAGGTATATTCTATATTATTTATTCATCTAAAATCAGCTGTAGACTAAAGACATCAATGATAACTCCTGCTATACCTTATTCTAATTTAGCTTTTCATTATGATATCTATATTGGAATAATTTGTATCTGCTGTTCTAATCGACAGTAAGTGATTTCAGGATGGTTAAAGATACTGTTATTACATTTATGGTATATATTACCTTCCTCCATTCAAATGGAAGCTGGATAAGATGGTGTCGTGATTCTGGTTCTAGAAAAAGCGCATTTAGCCGCTTCATCTCACTTCTCACTGATTTATTTTTATATGAATTCACTTTAATTTGATTTTAAGTGGATATCGATCTGAAATTTGCTCTGCTTCAACTAGTTTCACTATTTCTGGTTACAAAAAGCAACCATAAACAAATATCTTGTAATATTTGTAGAATAATAACGAGGAGGTCCTTCGTCTTTTTAGTCAATGCTTTGAAGCGTTCCTAAAAAATCAAAGGTAAACAAATAGAGGTGAAGGTTTACGGGTATTCAAGGAGTGTTTATTCAAATTTAATGATAAGATTTGACACATCGGCAGCTTCTTCTGATTGTGACAATAATGAAGAGAATTGTTTTTTCGGCATACATTCTGACGTATGAATCAAGTTTCCGGAGGAATCAGCATCTGCGATTGGGTAAATCCCAAGGATACCTGAAACCCAATTATGATACCATTAGCTTACAACTATTACAGCAAAACATTTAAAATAAATAAACCTCTTGAAATAATAAAATTATACAGTTTCATCAAGTTATTCTTTCTGACAGAGATTTAGTAAAATAATCTAGAAAAATAAAAATGTAAGCAATACAATAATCAATTGAAAAACTAAATGAAACACAAAACACACCTAAAGTACAGGAGAAAGCGTGCAAAAAAGTGTCTTACTAACATCAAGCAAGAATTTTGTATATAAGTAAATTTTTTGGTGCCTTTTAATTTAATATTATATGATCGGCTAAGTTCATCTGCTGGACATAGCTTGGCAATATAGGCCATTTGAAAACAACAAACCGGTGGAGAGCGGCCATGTCCCGCCTTTTTTGGTGGACGGTAGACAATGAGATTTTCATGATCCTCAGTACGAACTTAGTTCGTAGACAAATAAAAAAGTTGAGAGCAGTTTGTCCCTTGACAGGGGAACACTTTGATTTCGAGTAATATTTGACTAATTAACCTATCAACTGACAAACTGCTATAAACTTATCTACTAACTAAGTTCGTACCCAAGATCATGAAAATCACATTGCCCTCCAAAAACGGGGCACATGGCCGCTCTCCACAAGTTTTTTTTGTTTATAATGCCTGTTGTTTATACTGCCAAGCAATGTCCGACGAAACTTAACCGTCCATATATTCTTAAAAGGCACCAAAACGTTTACTTACACACAAAATTCTAGTTTGATGTTATTCAGACACTTTTGTGCACGCTATCTCCTGGACTATAATTAATTAATTAATAAAATTAATTTAACTTAAAAGAAACTATACAATTAAACGTAAATAATAAAATAATACAGTGGAACCCTCGTTAATCCGAACTAATTGGGACTCTGGGTGGTTCGGATTATCAAATCGTTCNGGGGGGGGGGGTGGTTTGGATTATCAAATGTGATGATATTAAATATCCTTTTAATGACAGAACTATTTGTGCTAAAAAGGATAACTATTATTATTTTTTAAAAAAAAGTAAATTACAGTGTAAAATATTGTATAAGTAGTAATATTTATTAACATTTCAGAAACTAAGAGAAATTAATGAAAACGAAAATTATCAATAATTTTCTTGTGTTCAATGTTTTCAATAAAGTGCCCATTTTGCATTATTCTTTGTACCTCGGTAGTGTTCGGATTACCAAGTTTTGGAGGTTCTGCTTTACTCATATATTTTTAATCATATTCCGAGGCAAAATCGAAAGTCATTGAAGCACCAAGAAGGTCTGAACAACAGTTAATTGAAGTTGTAAGTTGTTGTTGTTGTCTATTCAAATATTAAAAGTATTATATTCAAGGCCAAAATCTGTATTAGACTGGATCATATCTAGGGAATATTGCGCCCTTGGCTAACATAGAAATGGCATTCCTAAACATAATATTTACCTAAATCATGGGTTAACTTTTTAAACAATTTTTATTAGCTTACATTCTATGTCAGGAGAAAATATTTTAATCTATATATTTAATCCACTTCCCGACTTCCTAGAAACCTGTAGGTTGCATAAATTTTGAATGACCGATGAAAATACAGTTATAATTTTACAAAATGTGTAGAGAAGAAAAGGCAACCTGCCTCAGGCCTCGGGGGCCAAGTTGGCCCAGGGTGCTGTAAAAATATCAAAATGTTCATAATTTTGATTTCATTTTCTATTGATTGCGGTAAGTTTTTCGAATAGATAAATACTATGAATTTCCTGCTGGGTAAATAACCAATGCAATTTGAAAAATGAAATCATCAAATGAAACATTTTGAAATAGGAATAGGACGCCTTTAGAAATAGGCAGGAATCCACAATCCGCAAGGGCGATGAGAATCAAAAAGTTTTGAAACGTATGTAAATTTACCAAATTATAATAAATAACATAAAATAATAATTATAAACAGCTTGGGTTTCAGTTTCAGTTCAGAGAAATCCACGTCATGAAGGTTTTGACGTCTGACAATATGCTTGTGCTTCCACTACTGGAAGCATATTCAGGGTTGTGTGCGTGATGTTGAATAGAAGCAAACTCAAAATTGAAGTACTGACGTCTGGAGAGAAGACAAAAGATTACCCCTAGTAAAGAAACTCCCGGAAAATCCAGTGCAAAAGGTCTAGAAAACCTGTACAAATACGCTGATTTTTTCTGTAGTCGTCAGTACATCTTTTGTTGGAATTTTTGTATTATGAAATATTTGAAGGTCCGACGTTTCATTTCGTCTACTAATTGTATTTATAGTAAAGTTGTACTTCAATAAGGAGTTTTTTCGAAGCCGAAGGATTTTTTTGCAATAAAATACAAAAGTGTATAGTATAAATGACCCTTGCGATGTCTAGTTTAGTTTACAGTTACAAGTAAATAAACAGGGTTGCCCTACTTTTCATTTGTTTATGTACTTTACATTAAAAAAGAAACCGACAGCCATTTTGTCTTTTGTTGAACATTTGGCTTTCAATATAGTAAAGAAAACTTTCTCTTAACCCTTCAATGCACAATAGAAAATAGGGGCCATATAATTCATTGTACTTGTAAGTAAAAGGGCTCATTGCCCTCCGGTACTTGCTTAAACAGGAGTATTACATGTAATCCTCTTAAAGGAAAAAAAATGGCTTCCAAGGAACAAGTCAATGGACAGGTATAAAAGGAACACTTGCAGTGTACTGACAGGTTGGTGCAGGTAGATAAGACACTTTACAAAAGACGAATAAACCTTTGAAATGGTCCTTAGACCTTCCACACACACAACTAGACCTTCTGTCTAGGTACCTTCTTAGTTACAGGTACCTTTTTTTTGTTATGGTTCAGTATGACTCATACTATACCTTTTTCTCTCACTCACACTGTCTACTGTCTCTCTTTTTTTTTTGTCAACACCATTTTTTTTTTCTTTTCCATTGCTTAGTAACATCATTTTTATTTTTTATTTTTTTATTTTAGTATCCTTACCACAGGATGCGGGATCTACGTTAAGTTCTTTGGATGAAAGGATGGGAGAAAAATGAAAAGCTTTCAGACTTTATATTTTTTTTTTCTTCTCACTAATGATCTCTTAACCTTTTTATGCGTCAGACAAAAAAAAAATAAAACAATTAAATTGATATCTATACTTTGATCTACAATAAATTATAAGTATTTTTTTAGACCTTTTTATTTAGATACATCTAACAAAAAATTATATATCTAATACTTTTAAGTTTCCAACAAAAATAATAGAACCTGTGTCTAAGAGCTCGCATTAGTACTTAAATACCTACATATGAATTGTTCAGAAATTTGCTTTATATTATTTTAAGAATAAGGTTTGTTGCTATTTTTAAAAAATTATTGGTTTCCTGGTTATTTCAACCCCTCTTTTGCATATAAACCATTCGACTTACAAAAAAATGGTAAAGAAATAATTTGTAGGTTATTTTCTCCTCTTTATTTTACTACTCTTCCACTTTTTGC
>KZ653033.1:19612-31003 GCA_001010745.2 Gerris buenoi | reverse complement strand
GGGGGGGGGGGGGGAATGGCTACGGGCTACGTTAAGGCAACTAACTACAGTGGAGTAACTATGGGCCCGCACGGGCCCACAAATGCGGGCGGGCCCCTATACTCATAATATTATATTTTTTAAATTTGACAGCTTAGATTATCCAACCTATGGGGGAGAAGAAAAAAAGCCACTAGGCCGGTATGAGAGGTGGGGCAGTATCATGGCCCGACCTATTACCCGTCAAAATCCCAAGCTCTCATTTGCTCCCCTCCCATTTTTTTCTCGAATTTCCCAAGCTGTCAGATTTTAAAAATATAATATTATGAGTATAGTGCCAGGGGGGCCCCGAAACTAATGTGGAAGGTGGCCCCTTAGAGGATAATAAAATCTTGTTAGGTTTGCGCTTAAAATATTATACTTCTATAAGATTGTCAAGGGGCCCTCATTCAGTTCTAAAGGGCTTTTATTTCTTTTTTTTCTCGTCAATTTTATTTTGGCGGGGCCCCCCCCAAAAACTTCTTGTGTGGGGCCTCCAAGGTCCTAGCTACGCCACTGACTAACTACACTTATTCCAATAAAAATAAATGTTTGTTTTGATTTGCTGGTCTTTAAATAGATATAATACAATTAATCTGTAAAAATGTTACACTTAGACGAGTCTCGAATCGCAAACTTCGTTACACGATGACACGATATCACTATATGAAAAAGAAGTTTCACTTCAAATAAGTGTTAACTTTAAGAATCGATTAAGAATGGTATAAAACGGATTTCCATGGAGAAAATTTTCAAAAATTGAAGCCATTGTAATAGCTTAATTTTCTTTGAAAATTCGCTAAAAGTAGTTTTAGCATAGAAGAGATAATAATATTATGTCATGCAGACAACACCATGACAAAGCATTGACCAATTGTATAAAAACTACCTAGGTAGAAGGGGGCTTGAAACACTCTACTAGACACAAATAAACTAAACTAAACCTAAATAAAGAGACTTCTCTATTCGTGCTCTAAATTCTTCTACTCTTAATACAGAATATATTCTTGTAAAAATACCCCTCCCACTTTTTCAAAAATTACAGAAAATTTTGGTATGCGTTTACTTATTATTGTAAAATGTTTTACTTTTAAATAAGGTTATTTCATTTCGCGGAATTTCTATTATTTAAAAAACATTTTATTGGTTAATTCAATGAAGAATAAATGTCCCTAAAAGTAGGTTTCATTCAAGAGGAAAATGAAGAGAACTCTATAAAAATATGAATAAATAAAATATAAAATATAAAGAGAAAATACTATGAATTCATGACTGCGTATTTTTACCGAAAGCGATCTGCTAAATAATAAAAATTTACAACACTGGTTAGGTTTCGCTTTGACTTTGACCCGCCATCTGACACAGAGCATTTGGATTTCTGAACTGTGATCTGTTAATTCATATTTCTTTAATGTGTCGTATTTTTCGGTTGTGTACTTTTAGCTATCGTATAATGCTTGAATTTATCACCTATATTCATTACCTGTTCTTGGTTTAATCTAAAATTATATTTAATTTTATTGCAGTCGGGTTTTAGTGGTGTTAAACATTGCTCAATATTTCGTATCACAATGCAAACCTTCGCAAATATTTCTGTAAAGAAAATTAAAATTGGTGAGATGGTTTATCAGGTATATAATTAATAATTTGGTGGTGAAATTGTGTTACCTTTAATTGTAAAATGGTTAAATGGTGTTACTTGTAATTGTAATGGTAAAATTGTTTTGTTCCTATGCTATTTGTTCATGTAATGTTCATTAAGATCTAACCTCGGTGAGTATTACTATTTATTTTAATCTTATTCTGGTACTGATTTCCATGTTAAACATACATCTAGCTCTATTTAACTTTTTTGGGTGTAATAATAATAATAATTGTAGAGTTGTTAGTTGGTTAATGGACTTATTAAACTATTTATTAGATTTGTGTGTTCATTTGAATTTGTATTTTTTTGAATGAGTTATTTTTTGATGATCATTTATTTATGATTCTTATTTTTTTTTTATTATTCATTTTTTTATGATTATTTGTTGTTTGATGATTATTATGATCAGGAGAAATGAAAAGATTGTGTTTAGGGTTGGTCAGGGTTGTATTACTATAATTGGGTAAATTCGGATTGTACGTGACCCCACTTGGAGGTTAGGTGATAAAATCCTGCCTATTAAATTAAAAACCATAATTTTGTGTACCCTTGAATGTACTTATTACAGTATTATCGTTAAAGTGAAGACTTTGTTCTAATTAGCTTGGAGGAAGTTATGCTTATAAATCTTTACGCTTTCGGTAAAGGCTGTATTTGATAGGTATTAACCCATTCATTGCGTAATCTAATTCATGAACCTACCTTAGTGAATGAATAGAATCTTTAAAAGTTAATTTAAAAAAAAAAAAAAAAAAAAAAAAAATTGGATCCCCTGTGGATGCAAACGTCTGCGGGTGACGGAGCCTTGCAAGATGGTTCTACTCAAGGCACAAAGAATAGAGCTACTGAGGGCTGAACGGAGGGGGCTTGGATCCACAGTGGATTCATCCGCACTGAATGGGTTAAGGTTGCCAGGGAAAAGTCGTTTTGACTGAGGGAGTCTTTACTCTTATTTACTATTTTCTATACCTACAACCTTCAGTCTGTCCGAAACGGGAGTTAGTGTATTGACAGCACGGGAAATCGAATGACACACAGATTGGCCAACCTCTCTGAGAGAAAAATTAAAGCCACTATGTCTGTGGTTAGGCGCCTCTCCCCCCCCCCCCACTAGAGACATTTGACATTGATTTATCTTTGCCTAGTTGGCCTGACCTTTTGTCCAAGAAAATCTTGAGCTTCCATTGGCTTCCCACCCCATTTGAAAGTTTTTCCTAGTCAACGCACTAACTCTCGTTTGGGACAGACTGTATGTTTTTTACAATTAGAACCTATTAAATTTTCACACTCAGATTGGCCAACCTATATGCAGAAATAAATAAAGCCACCAGACCTGTGGGAGGGGTGGGGCCAGTGACATTTTTATTCGCCTAGTTGGCCCAACCTTCTTGAATTCAGAATCCACTGTTCTCAATGGCTCCCCTCCATGTGTTTTCGATTTACCCTGGCTGTCATAATTTAATACTAATTTTTAAGCTTTTGGTAGTTTTCATACTATGGAAAGATTAAATTTTAAATAATTCAAATTACAATTATCAATAACTACGGGAGACATACAGAGAAAAATAGATCCCGTGGTTCGAGTCCCGGTGCGGGGGTCTATTTTTCTCTGTATGTCTCCCGTAGTTATTGATAATTAGTAAGTAGTTTGGTTTGTTTCCTTATTAAATGATTCTTATTGGTAAGTAGGGTCTTAAGGAAAAAATTAGAAACTCACTTTTGCAATATTTCGACCCCTCTTTGGGGATTGATAATTGTAATTTGAATTATTTAAAATTTAATACTAATTATAAAAAGAGTTTAGGTCTAATTAAACTTTGAAGCTCATTCAAAGATTAGTAAGTATGGTTGAAGTAAACTTGGCAGTGTCATGGCTTTATATCAAAGAGGTGTTTAGACTCCTGAATATTGTCACTTCATACACAAGGGAGATGCTATTTCTTTGTTATAATGCCAGCTGTACTATCTCCTCTGAGTACTCTTGCCAAGTCTTGCCGAGATGAGTGAGACTATGTAAAATTGTCTCATTCATTGGTTTCATAGCTATGCTCTGAGATCCTGATTGCTATGATTTGAGATCCTGAGAGCCAAGACCATCGGAGGGTAAATGAGCATAGCCTGTATACTCTAGATCTCATCCTATTTAGAGGTGTCTCGCCGAGAGTGTACAGTCAGTGAAACAGTTTATTGAACTAGCCTTGCAACTAAATTATATATCGATGCTAAATGCTGATCAAGAACTGATAGACTCTTGAAAAAAGTTTCATTTAAAATCAGAACTGGTTCAGCCTGGTGCTTATATTTTTTTTCTATTTTTCCATGAGAATTAATCAAATTAAATAAGAAATGTTATTGGTGAATTTCTATTTTTTGTGTGTCTATTTCATTAAAAACTGACTATACATGGCTTAATTAAAACAAAACTAATGCACTCCCACTCCCAAAATATCAGGGGTATGGGTCTTCACACAATGTATCGGGGGTATGGGTCTTCACACAAAGTATCAGGGGTATGGGTCTTCACACAAAGTATCAGGGGTATGGGTCTTCACACAAAGTTTGTATTTGTAATTACACATAACAGATTTTGGCTACTTAATATGGTATTGAAGTGAATGACGGAAATTCAAATTTTGTCTTTTAAAAACGATGATGGGTAAATATCACTTTTTAGGGAAGCAAACCGTTGATAAATATCATATTTAATAAGATTAGAAACGTCTCAAACTCTTCAAGTATGAGACAAGTTTTTCTTTTTAGACCATCTGTAAAATGTTTAATTTTCCAAAAAACGGGATATTTTCGGAAACTGACAGGACGCTTTCAAAAGCTTAAAATAATGGGACTGTCACAGTCATAATGGGACGTGTGGTATCAATACTTATTGCAGCCATTTAGTTCAACAATAGTAAAATTAAAATTTAGGGATTGTGAAATAGCATAGTTGTTGTGTTGATCTCTCCATGATCACCCGCCTGACAGGTGACTGTTAAATCACCTTTAACATCCTAAAAATCAAAATTATCTTTTCTTCTTATCCTAGATAATATGCCCTTAGATAAAACTGTGTCATAAGTAAAACCCTCTTTTCTGTCAGATAAATTTAAAGAAGTCTAAGATGTAATTGGGTGTTTATTTTTTTTCTAGATTTGAGAACTTAATGGATAATCCTAAAAAATGAGTATACTTATAAAATGTTTTGATGAATTAAAAACTAATAGACAATGTGAAAATCTAGCTGAACAATTGGCATTGAATCTTTTGAAGGAATACACTACCCCGTTAGATCGTACTCAACTATGTCATATATCAAATGATTTAACTGAATTTTCGGTAAGTACTTATTGGATAATTTACCTACTTGATGTTTTGGCTAAATGTTATTAAGTCTATTTTCTTTGACAGTTAAATAAACTGCTACTGATTGATTTTATAAGTTAATAAAGTGTGCAGGAGACTTTTATGACAACATTAAAAATAAGGCTGAACATATTGAACCCGGTAAAACATGTTTCCCTAAGTAGAATGGTCTTTTGCATTTTTATTTGTAATATTTCAACTGATATTCGTCAGCTGAACTCACTGGTTGATTATTTAAGAATTAGAATAATTTTTTTTTTCTAAAAATTGTGGAAACGCAGAACACCTCTCACATTGTGAGGGATATCATATTCTCAGTTGATATTCACAATTAATTTTACCCTTACCAATGAGGGTTTTTTAATTTTTGATATTTTTTACTCATACATAATAACAGCAAAATGTCATTAGAAGGAAGACTGAATCAGTATTAGTTTTCACAGATTTTTATTTTGTGCTAATAATTGTGGATCATTTTTGAAGAGTAAATAGATTGTACATCCTTATAGATCATGTTAAAAGATCGGGAGCTCACTTGTGTTGTAAATAATTAAGGCATTCATACCTGAGGGCCCAGCCGAATAAATAATTTTACCTTTGCAAAATTCTATTATTTGTAGTCTTGCTCCCATCTAATTTTTCTTTGACCATCATCTCTGAAAATAATGTGTCTACAAGTTTTTTTTATATATTTTTTTAAAAATTACACTTT
The DNA here is from genome assembly GCA_001010745.2 of Gerris buenoi. Lineage (NCBI taxonomy): Eukaryota > Metazoa > Arthropoda > Insecta > Hemiptera > Gerridae > Gerris > Gerris buenoi. The sequence continues at coordinate 25,268 of KZ653033.1, read as the reverse complement.
CTCTTTAAGATATTTTTAAAAGTAGTCAGTATTTAATTGTAGGCTTCTCATAAAGTGAGTGCTGTGTATGCTGTTGTATCTTTACTTGAAGGGAAATTTGAAGAAACATCGGTAAGTCTGCTTTATATTTAATAACTAAACAGTTAAAATAACTAAATATAGAAGTTAACTAAAAAAACGTTTAAATAACTAAATAGTTCTAAAGTATTGATGGAAACGAAGAAAATAAAATTGGTTATATAACGGCTCTGTCTGTCTCTCCGTTGGCATGTTTCAATTCATGAACTACTACAGCTAGGAACATGAAATTTGGCACACAGGTGCATCTCCATTTGAGATTTGTGACAATTGTACACTTTTTGGAGTTTTCACACTTAATATTTCCAAGTTGGTGGTCAATATGGCAGGCTACTGAAAAAAAAAGAAGTTTATTCACCATGAAATATTATACATCAATTTAAAGGTATTGAAGTGTAGAAAAAGAGAATGCAACTATTAAAATTTTACACTTAAATTGTACAGAAACAGGCGATTATCGCCTCACGTACTTACGTGAATCACCCCTTACAATTTCAAAAATTTGCCTGTCTGCTACATTATTGTTTTAATTACCTGGATAAAAGTTGACCAATTAAGCTGAAATTTGGTACTATCCATCTTCCTTTTGTGTACCTATGTTCCTTTTTTAATTCTCAGGCTAAATATTTTACATCATTGTTCAACCATCATATTTGCTTTCTCACGTTTGTGTAATTTCTGTCAATATTTAGTAGCAGTCTTGCAGAAATGTTAGGCATAAGTTTAAACTTGAAATTTTTAAAAACCATCATTGTGCACTAATCTTGCTTTTATCTTTTTTTTTTTTAATTTTTTCTCTCTTCCTTTACTATCTTAAATTAACTATTTCTATTCTTTTTTTTCAGGATGAGAATTATTATTTAAATGTCAGCAATGAGTTGGTTCTGCTTATTCGTAATATTTTAAATTTCTTTATACAGAAATCCCTTTCTGTTTCATTTAACACTCAGAATAAATTATTCTCTAAAACTGTTGAATCTGGTTTATCTCTGTTCATTGTAAGTTTGGATTTAAACCATTTGTTTATCACCAATTTTATTTACTTTTAAAATGTGTTAACGTATTTATTTACATTTTTTATTAACAGAGTACGAATTAGAATTTTAAACTAACCAAGATTGATTTTTATGTGTTGTTTTTCTTGTGCCTTATTTTACAACAAAAATATCATTAGTTCTTACAACTGCCTGAAGCCTAGGTCAAAACTCAAGACATCTTGGTTCATACCCGAGAGAAGTGAGACATGTTTTGTACCGATGATCACGTCAAGTAAATGAATTATTTGACCAAAAAGATGTAAAAGATATGGCAAAAAATTGAATAATTACGAAGCTTATACCCTTTAATAAGTTACATCATATTAAGGCTTATAGCAGTTTAGTATTAAGGTTGTTTTTTTACAAGAATATAATGTTTAACTAATTTATTATTATTTTTGATGTTGATATTGTGCAGCCTCTTAGGAAGAAGTCTCATGATCTAGGTTCTTCTTTTATGAAAGAGTGTTCACGCCAGATTATAACTCTTTTAACATGCCAACGTTTATCCTTCTCCATTAGGCGAGAGGCTACAATTTTATATGCTGAAGAAGTTAGTGAGTGTGATAGAAAGATCTTAAAGAAAATTACACAGACCCAGTCCTCGCTATTGTAAGATTATATTTTTAAATACTGTTTTAATTACTAGTATAAAAGTTTACCAATTAAGCTGAAATTTCTTACTGTACATCTTCCTTTCTTCTTTACATTTTCCTTTTTTAATTCTTCACCTAAATTCATTATGCAGCATTTTCAATTCATTATCGGTTTTTGCGAAGTCTCACATAAAAAGGGTTTTTATGAAATTTTTTTCTATGGCCGAGCTGACCTTATAATTTACATTTTGGGTATTATTTGATATTTTTATCTAGTAACAGCAGAAATATTGTTATAGGAAGAGGGGAGGGATTTTTTTTTTTTTTTTTACAAAATTATTTGGAAAATTAACAATTTTCAAAAGTTAAATATTTTTGCTATCTATTCTTTCAGACCTTTCATTTGATTTTTTACTATAAATTTCAAATTTTTCTCAATACAGTAGAAGAACGTGTGCAATTTTCGAATGGCTGATAATTTTGAGTTTGCTATTTTTTCCTGTTTGTGCTTCATAAAGATCTTTAATAATGCAAAGCAAAATTTCATGTTTTTTTTATTTTTTTATTTTATTCAATAGTTATTAGGATTGAACAGAGTGACAGACTGACACAGGAATGAAACTGTAAGGCCCGACACATATTGAACTCACACCACGCTCAGCCCAAGCGTGGGAGGTTTTGTAAACTATAGGTTCCTAACATTGCCGCATATTGCACCCACTCCACGGCTAGCCCACTCAGTTGTCGATGCGTGGAACAGGTTTGTGCTAGTCGCACAGATTTCGTGGGTCGTGGGTCAGACTTTTGCAATAGATACAAGGAACTAATTTGCCTAGTACTACAGAATCCAGTATTATATATAATACCAGCCATCAAGATTACATGTGAATCAAGCTTAAAGATGAAATAAGTTAATTTATTTTTATTTGTCTGTAAATATTATTCATTGAGTTAAGTTAGGTAAATAAAAAAAAATAATTTAACAGGTTTTTATATTTAATCAAACAATTAAATAAAAACAAATCTAACCAATCTACAAACATTTTAATTTCATTATAACAAATAAAAGAAGTCAAAAGAAAAAATAACAATTTTTAAACACTTCCTTTTTTCTATCCATGATCCCAATTAATTAATCATTGCTAATATTGTATAAGCAAAGAATTTGTTAAACATAAGAAGATCAAATAATACATGTAGCTTCTATTTAATTACCTTCCGCGTATATTAAATCTATATTTTTAATAATATTAAATCTAGTTTTTTAATAAATAAACCTTTTATTTATTTTATTTTTACTTTGTATCATGGGAGCCTATATGGAAGGACAAATATTTCATGAATTTCTGTGAACTAGTCCCTGTTCAGCCGGAAAGTTTTTCTTAACACCTTTTGAGGAATTTCCTGACACAATTTAAATTCTCCATAGGTACCTCTCTTACGTAAATATTTGTTTTGTCTACTTCTGTTTTTTTGTTTTAAATAATAAATGAATAATATCTAGTACCTCTTCCTCAGATTCTGAATCGATATTGAGAAGAAGAAATGTAGGAGAGACCATGGTTGGGCGTAGACTGGGTTTCAATATGCGGTGCCTAGCCCATGTGTGGATGTGGGGCTTGCGTGGGTTGACGTGGCCTGTGCGTGGGTTCAATATGCGCCAGGCCTAAGGGTTCCTTTTATTTTTTGGTTTTCACTAACAAAATCCTAAAAAGGAAAACTCTACTGCTACAACAATTATAGCATTTTATTGGCTTCATATTAAGAAATAAGTAATTGACCTTTAAATTACATCTGATTGTAGGAGTGCGTTAGTTCAGTGGATACCTCAGTGTGGAGATATTCAGTTACAGGAAGCCATCATAGTAATAGCTGTTTACAATTCTGCTTCAACTCCTGAAAAAACTTCTGTTATTAAGAAGTGGTTCTTGAATTCAGAATTTGATCCTGCCGTTGAGAGTCTTTCGTTTAGTAATCTTAGTGCCGTGAGTTACAAATCTTTTTCTTTTATTATAATTACCGAGATGTTGACTTAGTCTTCTCATTGGTCAAAATATTACCTTCTTGTTTTGATTCAGAACAAGGTGCATTGGAAAGAGTAAATAATTGAGTAAAAGTTGTTATTTTATTCTTATAAATCTATATATTATGTATAATAATAAATATAAAATCCTAATTCCACGATATCTCCAATACATCACAATATCTCTGGAAAAACTGGTCCTATGATCATGAAATTTTGTAGGTTGGTCTTAGCCCCCAGTTGCTTGCTAAATAATATTTTTATCACTTGCACTTTGCACTTTAATATTTTAATTGGGAATTTAGATTCCTTTGATGCCATTAGCATCTTTAGTTAAAGAGTTTTCTTATAGGCAATTTTGATTCATGATAGCGGACGTACTCTGTTCTATAAATACGTGTAAAATAATTATAGAGATTTATGTAGGAAGTGAGGAGACTAGACAGTGAGCTCCCCCCCCCCTCAACAATTAAAGCTAGGCTGAGCTAGTTGGAGGGCACCTCAGGTGTCGTCACTCATTCTCTACAGACTGTTGATCCAACCCCTTTCTAAGTGTCACGTTGGCATGGAAAAAAAAGAAAGGACAATGAAAAACACATGGCGTTGGTTGTGCGCAATTTTTTTTTTTGGTGTGTAGCTCCATTATCGTCACTGACCCCCCCCCCCATATTCACCCGATTTGGCACCAAGTGAATTTTTGTTTCCAAAGTGCAAAATTTTGCTTTGGGGCACCGTTGGGCCAAGTGCGTTTTATCAGGGGAGAGGGGGGGGGGAGTATTTTGTAGGAGGCAAAATTATTTTAAATGATTAAATGTAAAATAAAAAAATTATGAATTTTTTATTCGTATTTTTGGAACAGACTACGTACATGTATGTGAATCCAAGTTGCCTCACTAACATAGTTATCATTACTTTTTCGAAATACTGAAATAAAGTCATTTTATTTGGCTGGTATGATTGCATGAAATTTTATCCCTAATGGGAAAATAGGGGAAAAGTAAAAGTAGAAGGGGAATTAAGCCCAAACTGATCTTCAGAAGCTTGGAAAAGTGATTTTTTTTTTAGGATGTAAGTCCCTATTAATAAAATATATTTCGAATTCAACCTATGGATGCGATGATACAGTTGGACAAAACGTCTGCTTTTTCTAGAAAAAAAGAGATGAAATTCTGAGAATAGGGGTCCATTTAGGGCCTAACCCGTGTAATCCCTGGAAATTTGATCAAAATCGGATAATAAGTGTGGAAGTTATGAATGTGGCAAGCATTCGTGGACACACTGGCTGACAGAATGACAGACAGACACAAAACCAATTTTTTTCAGGGAGCTCTAAAATGTACAACGTGAGTGGAAATTTTATTTTGGAGGAAAAAAAAGTGAACCCAATGCTTCTGTTACCTTGGTAGACTCTGAAGTCCAGCAGGGTTACATTCTGCTGGAACCAACAATCACATTTTTAATTAGTAGCTGGACCACATTATTTTGTTCTTTTGTGTTACCATTTGTGACATGTTCGGAGGCGAGTAAGCTCTCTGCCACACTAATTAGTAGATGTTTTGTTAATATAAATTTGGATTAATTTCACCACCTCGCCGTTTAAGGTGTTAGCTTTACTAATCCAATATCCCTATCATGTGTGAGATAGACATATCTCTACAATTGGTTTACTATTGATTTTACTTGAAGCTAATTTTTTTTTTTTTTTTTTTCTATTGTGATAATTTATAATTATTTAGTTTGTTTATACAATCAAGATTTAACTTAAATGTAAGGTAAGTACGTTTTATTTTATTTTATTGTTTTTTATTGCTCCTCCGGTGGAACAACCAGCAACATTTTGTTAAATTGAGTTAGGTACTGTAGGAACGCTGAGAGAATGTGCGTGGAAAAATGGATCTTGGGTCGAAGTTTCAAACTTACTA
>KZ653032.1:103222-124587 GCA_001010745.2 Gerris buenoi | reverse complement strand
AAGTGACTGTAGCGACACCATCTATTACAGTGACTGTAGCGAAACAATCTACTACAGTGACTGTAGCGACACCATCTACTAAAGTGACTGTAAATGCACCATCTACTAAAGTGACTGTAAAGACACCATCTACTACAGTAGAAGTAGCGCCACTATCTACTACAATGACTGTAGTGAAAACATCTACTACAATGACTGTAGCGACACTATCTACTACAGTGCCTGTAGCGACACCATTTACTACAGTGACTGTAGCGACAACATCTACTTCAATGATTGTAGCGACACTATCTACTACAGTGACTGTAGCGACATCATCTACAGAGACTGTAGTGACACCATCTACTACAGTGACAGAAGCGTCACCATCTAAAGTGACTGTAGCGACACTATCTACTACAGTGACTGTAGCGACACCATCTACAGAGACTGTAGTGACACCATCTACTACAGTGACAGAAGCGTCACCATCTACAGTGACTGTAGTGACACCATCTTACAGTGACTGCAGCGACACCATCTACAGTGATTGTAGTGACACCATCTACTATAATGACTGTAGCGACACCATCTACAGTGACTGTAGTGACACCATCTACTACAGTGACTGTAGCGACACTATCTACTACACTGCCTGTAGTGCACCATCTACTACAGTAACTGTAGCGCCACTATCTACTACAATGACTGTAGTGAAAACATCTACTACAATGACTGTAGCGACACTATCTACTAGCGTGACTGTAGCGACACTATCTACTACAGTGACTGAAGTGACACCATCTACTAGAATGACTGAAGTGACACCATCTACTAGAATGACTGTAGAGACACCATCTACTATAGTGACTGTAGTGACACTATCTATTACAGTGACTGTAGCGACACCATCTACTAAAGTGACTGTAAATACACCATCTACTAAAGTGACTGTAAAGACACCATCTACTACAGTAACTGTAGCGCCACTATCTACTACAATGACTGTAGCGACATTTTCTACTACAGTGACTGTAGCGACACTATCTACTACAGTGACTGTAGCGACACCATCTACTACAGTGGCTGTAGCGACAACATCTACTTCAATGATTGTAGCGACACTATCTACTACAGTGACTGTAGCGACACCATCTACTACAGCGACTGTAGCGACACAATGTACTTCAGTGACTGTAGCGACGTACTCCATCTACTTCAGTGATTATAAATACACCATCTACTAAAGTGACTGTAAAGACACCATCTACTACAGTTACTGTAGCGCCACTATCTACTACAATGACTGTAGCGACATCTTCTACTACAGTGACTGTAGCGACACTATCTACTACAGTGACTGTAGCGACACCATCTACTACAGCGACTGTAGCGACACCATGTACTTCAGTGACTGTAGCGACGTACTCCATCTACTTCAGTGATTATAAATACACCATCTACTAAAGTGACTGTAAAGACACCATCTACTACAGTTACTGTAGCGCCACTATCTACTACAATGACTGTAGCGACATCTTCTACTACAGTGACTGTAGCGACACTATCTACTACAGTGACTGTAGCGACACCATCTACTACAGCGACTGTAGAGACACCATGTACTTCAGTGACTGTAGCGACGTACTCCATCTACTTCAGTGATTATAAATACACCATCTACTAAAGTGACTGTAGCGACACCATCTACAGAGACTGTAGTGACACCATCTACAGAGACTGTAGTGACACCATCTACTACAGTGACTGAAGCGACACCATCTACAGTGACTGTAGTGACACCATCATACAGTGACTGCAGCGACACCATCTACAGTGATTGTAGTGTCACGATCTACTACAGTGACTGTAGCGACACCATCTACAGTGACTGTAGTGACACCATCTACAACAGTGACTGTAGCGACACTATCTACTACACTGCCTGTAGAGACACCATCTACTACAGTAACTGTAGCGCCACTATCTACTACAATGACTGTAGTGAAAACATCTACTACAATGACTGTAGCAACACTATCTACTACAGTGACTGTAGCGACACCATCTACTAAAGTGACTGTAAATACACCATCTACTAAAGTGACTGTAAAGACACCATCTACTACAGTTACTGTAGCGCCACTTTCTACTACAATGACTGTAGTGACATCTTCTACTACAGTGACTGTAGCGACACTATCTACTACAGTGACTGTAGCGACACCATCTACTACAGCGACTGTAGCGACACCATGTACTTCAGTGACTGTAGCGACGTACTCCATCTACTTCAGTGATTATAAATACACCATCTACTAAAGTGACTGTAAAGACACCATCTACTACAGTTACTGTAGCGCCACTATCTACTACAATGACTGTAGCGACATCTTCTACTAAAGTGACTGTAGCGACACTATCTACTACAGTGACTGTAGCGACACCATCTACTAAAGAGACTGTAATGACACCATCTACTACAGTAACTGTAGCGCCACTATCTACTACAATGACTGTAGTGAAAACATCTACTACAATGACTGTAGCGACACTATCTACTACCGTGACTGTAGCGACACTATCTACTTCAGTGACTGAAGTGACACCATCTACTAGAATGACTGTAGCGACACCATCTACTATAGTGACTGTAGCGTCACTATCTATTACAGTGACTGTAGCGACACAATCTACTACAGTGACTGTAGTGACACAATCTACTAAAGTGACTGTAAATACACCATCTACTAAAGTGACTGTAAAGACACCATCTACTACAGTAACTGTAGCGCCACTATCTACTACAATGACTGTAGCGACATCTTCTACTACAGTGACTGTAGCGACACTATCTACTACAGTGACTGTAGCGACACCATTTACTACAGTGGCTGTAGCGACAACATCTACTTCAATGATTGTAGCGACACTATCTACTACAGTGACTGTAGCGACACCATCTACTACAGCGACTGTAGCGACACAATGTACTTCAGTGACTTTAGCGACGTACTCCATCTACACTCTACTATAGTGACTTTAGCGACACCATCTACTACAGAGACTCTAGCGACACCATCTACTACAGTGACTGTAGCGACACCATCTATTACAGTGACTGTAGCGACACAATCTACTACAGTGACAGTAAATACACCATCTACTAAAACTAAAGTGACTGTAAATACAACATCTACTAAAGTAACTGTAAAAACACCAACTACTACAGTGACTGTAGCGACACTATCTACTACACTGCCTGTAGAGACACCATCTACTATAGTGACACCTTCTCCTTCTACTACAGTGACTGTAGTGACACCATCTATTACAGTGACTGTAGCGACACCATCTACTAAAGAGACTGTAATGACACCATCTACTACAGTAACTGTAGCGCCACTATCTACTACAATGACTGTAGTGAAAACATCTACTACAATGACTGTAGCGACACTATCTACTACCGTGACTGTAGCGACACTATCTACTTCAGTGACTGAAGTGACACCATCTACTAGAATGACTGTAGCGACACCATCTACTATAGTGACTGTAGCGACACTATCTATTACAGTGACTGTAGCGACACCATCTACTAAAGTGACTGTAAATACACCATCTACTAAAGTGACTGTAAAGACACCATCTACTACAGTAACTGTAGCGCCACTATCTACTACAATGACTGTAGCGACATTTTCTACTACAGTGACTGTAGCGACACTATCTACTACAGTGACTGAAGCGACACCATCTACAGTGACTGCAGTGACACCATCTTACAGTGACTGCAGCGACACCATCTACAGTGATTGTAGTGACACCATTTATTACAGTGACTGGAGCGACACCATCTTCAGTGACTGTAATGACACCATCTACTACAGTGACTGTAGTGACACCATCTTACAGTGACTGCAGCGACACCATGTACAGTGTTTGTAGTGACACCATCTACTACATGACTGTAGCGACACCATCTTCAGTGACTGTAGTGACACCATCTACTACAGTGACTGTAGCGACACTATCTACTACACTGCCTGTAGAGACACCATCTACTATAGTGACACCTTCTCCTTCTACTACAGTAACTGTAGCGACACTTTCTACTACACTGCCTGTAGAGACACCATCTACTATAGTGACACCTTCTCCTTCTACTACAGTGAATGTAGCGACACTATCTACTCATCTTACAGTGACTGTAGCGAAACACTCAACTATAGTGACTTTAGCGACACCATCTACTACAGAGACTCTAGCGACACCATCTACTACAGTGACTGTAGCGACACTATCTATTACAGTGACTGTAGCGCTCCCACGAGTCGTAACTCAAAGATATGAGAGTTATAAGCAAACTAATACTACATAAACACAGGTTTAAAGCATTTTAACATCGTACCGATGCATCGCGATGGACTCTCCACACAGACGTCTTCCCTGTTCAATATACGCTGGCTGAGTGCCGCCAGAACCACGCTGCTCCAAATACCTCCAAATTTTAAGGTTATGCACAACGCGCATGTCTATAAAGAAAATAACCTCCTCGTTCTGACGTCATATACGAAATACCAACATTTAAATCAGATACGAAAAACTAAATTAAGACTTATAAAAATTAATCGTTCATTTACATTTCCTAACTTATAATTATAATTATTATTACATATGTGTTTATTTACATATGGGTTACCACAAACTATTATATTTTTACTAACAAATTACTAAAAGTATTAAAGATATATCTTCTATTGCTTAAAAGAAAAGAAGTAACAGGATAAATCAAGAAAAGTAGGTAGTNTCTACTAAAGTGACTGTAGCGACATTGTCTACTACAGTAACTGTAGCGACACTATCTACTAAAGTGACTGTAGCGACACCATCTATTACAGTGACTGTAGCGAAACAATCTACTACAGTGACTGTAGCGACACCATCTACTAAAGTGACTGTAAATACACCATCTACTAAAGTGACTGTAAAGACACCATCTACTACAGTAAAAGTAGCGCCACTATCTACTACAATGACTGTAGTGAAAACATCTACTACAATGACTGTAGCGACACTATCTACTACAATGACTGTAGCGACACTATCTACTACAGTGACTGTAGCGACAACATCTACTTCAATGATTGTAGCGACACTATCTACTACAGTGACTGTAGCGACATCATCCACTAAAGCGACGGNCCATCTACTACAGTTACTGTAGCGCCACTATCTACTACAATGACTGTAGCGACATCTTCTACTAAAGTGACTGTAGCGACACTATCTACTACAGTGACTGTAGCGACACCATCTACAGAGACTGTAGTGACACCATCTACTACAGTGACAGAAGCGACACCATCTACAGTGACTGTAGTGACACCATTTACAGTGACTGCAGCGACACCATCTACAGTGATTGTAGTGACACCATCTACTACAATGACTGTAGCGACACCATCTACAGTGACTGTAGTGACACCATCTACTACAGTAACTGTAGCGCCACTATCTACTACAATGACTGTAGTGAAAACATCTACTACAATGACTGTAGCGACACTATCTACTNATTATTTATTACTGCGATAATTTTGATGACGTCAAAGTTTGTTTACATTTGTCAAAATACCGCCAAACTTCAATTAAATAAAAAAGTCCAGTCATGCACCATGACTTAATAAGCGAATTTTTAAAGAAATCTGCGTATAATAATATAGGAAAATTTAGGTTTAGAATTTGGATGGGAGCGACACCTTCTCCTTCTCTTACAGTGACTGTAGCGACACCATCTACTACAGCGACTGTAGCGACACCATCTACAACAGTGACTGTGACTGTAGTGACACCATCTACTACAGTGACTGTAGCAACAATATCTATTACAGTAACTGTAGCGACGCAATCTACTAGAATAACTGTAGCGACACCATCTATTACAGTGACTGTAGCGACACCATCTACTAAAGTGACTCTAGCCACACCACCTACTACAGTGACTGTAGCGACACCATCTACTACTGTGACTGTAAATACACCATCTACTAAAGTGACTGTAGCGACACCGTCTACTACAGTAACTGTAGTGACACCATCTACTAAAGTGACTGTAGCGACACCATCTATTACAGTGATTGTAGCGACACCATGTACTACAGTGACTGTAGCGACACCATCTACTATAGTGACTGTAGTGACACCAACTACTACAGAGTCTATAGCGGCACCATCTACTAGAATGACTGTAGCGACACCATCTACTACTGTGACTGTAAATACACCATCTACTAAAGTGACTGTAGCGACACCGTCTACTACAGTAACTGTAGTGACACCATCTACTAAAGTGACTGTAGCGACACCATCTATTACAGTGATTGTAGCGACACCATGTACTACAGTGACTGTAGCGACACCATCTACTATAGTGACTGTAGTGACACCAACTACTACAGAGTCTATAGCGGCACCATCTACTAGAATGACTGTAGCGACACCATCTACTACTGTGACTGTAAATACACCATCTACTAAAGTGACTGTAGCGACACCGTCTACTACAGTAACTGTAGTGACACCATCTACTAAAGTGACTGTAGCGACACCATCTATTACAGTGATTGTAGCGACACCATGTACTACAGTGACTGTAGCGACACCATCTACTATAGTGACTGTAGTGACACCAACTACTACAGAGTCTATAGCGGCACCATCTACTAGAATGACTGTAGCGACACCATCTACTACTGTGACTGTAAATACACCATCTACTAAAGTGACTGTAGCGACATTGTCTACTACAGTAACTGTAGCGACACTATCTACTAAAGTGACTGTAGCGACACCATCTATTACAGTGACTGTAGCGACACAATCTACTACAGTGACTGTAGCGACACCATCTACTAAAGTGACTGTAAATACACCATCTACTAAAGTGACTGTAAAGACACCATCTACTACAGTAAAAGTAGCGCCACTATCTACTACAATGACTGTAGTGAAAACATCTACTACAATGACTGTAGCGACACTATCTACTACAATGACTGTAGCGACACCATTTACTACAGTGACTGTAGCGACAACATCTACTTCAATGATTGTAGCGACACTATCTACTACAGTGACTGTAGCGACATCATCTACTAAAGCGACGGTAGCGACACCATATACTTCAGTGACTGTAGCGACGGACTCCATCTACTACAGAGACTATAAATACACCATCTACTAAAGTGACTGTAGCGACACCATCGACAGAGACTGTAGTGACACCATCTACTACAGTGACTGTAGCGCCAGCATCTACAGTGACTGTAGCGCCAGCATCTACAGTGACTGTAGCGCCAGCATCTACAGTGACTGTAGTGACACCATCTACTACAGTGACTGTAGCGACTCTATCAACTACACTGCCTGTAGAGACACTATCTACTATAGTGACACCTTCTCCTTCTACTACAGTAACTGTAGCGACACTTTCTACTACACTGCCTGTAGAGACACCATCTACTATAGTGACACCTTCTCCTTCTACTGCAGTGACTGTAGCGACACCATCTACAGTGACTGTAGTGACACCATCTACTAAAGTGACGGTTGCGACACCATTTAGAGTGACTGTAGTGACACCATCTACTACAGTGACTGTAGCGACACTATCTACTACACTTCCTGTAGTGACAACATCTTTTATAGTGACACCTTCTCCTTCTACTACAGTGACTGTAGCGACACCATCTATTACAGTGTGTAGCGACACAATCTACTACAGTGACTGAAGCGACACCATCTACTAAAGTGACTGTAAATACACCATCTACTAAAGTAACTGTAGCGACACCGTCTATTACAGTGATTGTAGTGACACCATCTACTAAAGTGACTGTAGCGACACCTTCTACTACAGTGACTGTAGTGACACCATCTACGACAGAGTCTATAGCGGCACCATCTACTAGAATGACTGTAGCGACACCATCTAATACTGTGACTGTAAATACACCATCTACTAAAGTGACTGTAGCGACATTGTCTACTACACTAACTGTAGCGACACTATCTACTAAAGTGACTGTAGCGACACCATCTATTACAGTGACTGTAGCGACACCATCTACTAAAGTGACTGTAAATACACCATCTACTAAAGTGACTGTAAAGACACCATCTACTACAGAAGAAGTAGCGCCACTATCTACTACACTTCCTGTAGTGACAACATCTTTTATAGTGACACCTTCTCCTTCTTCTACAGTGACTGCAGCGACACCATCTATTACAGTGACTGTAGCGACACAATCTACTACAGTGACTGAAGCGACACCATCTACTAAAGTGACTGTAAATACACCATCTACTAAAGTAACTGTAAATACACCATCTACTAAAGTGATTGTAAAGACACCATCTACTACAGTAGAAGTAGCGGCACTATCTACTACAATGACTGTAGTGACACCATCTACTAAAGTGACTGTTGCGACACCATCGACAGAGACTGTAGTGACACCATCTACCACAGTGACTGTAGCGCCAGCATCTACAGTGACTGTAGTGACACCATCTACTACAGTGACTGTAGCGACACTATCAACTACACTGCCTGTAGAGACACCATCTACTATAGTGACACCTTCTCCTTCTACTACAGTGACTGTAGCGACACCATCTATTACAGTGTGTAGCGACACAATCTACTACAGTGACTGAAGCGACACCATCTACTAAAGTGACTGTAAATACACCATCTACTAAAGTAACTGTAGCGACACCGTCTATTACAGTGATTGTAGTGACACCATCTACTAAAGTGACTGTAGCGACACCTTCTACTACAGTGACTGTAGTGACACCATCTACGACAGAGTCTATAGCGGCACCATCTACTAGAATGACTGTAGCGACACCATCTAATACTGTGACTGTAAATACACCATCTACTAAAGTGACTGTAGCGACATTGTCTACTACACTAACTGTAGCGACACTATCTACTAAAGTGACTGTAGCGACACCATCTATTACAGTGACTGTAGCGACACCATCTACTAAAGTGACTGTAAATACACCATCTACTAAAGTGACTGTAAAGACACCATCTACTACAGAAGAAGTAGCGCCACTATCTACTACACTTCCTGTAGTGACAACATCTTTTATAGTGACACCTTCTCCTTCTTCTACAGTGACTGCAGCGACACCATCTATTACAGTGACTGTAGCGACACAATCTACTACAGTGACTGAAGCGACACCATCTACTAAAGTGACTGTAAATACACCATCTACTAAAGTAACTGTAGCGACACCGTCTACTACAGTAACTGTAGTGACACCATCTACTAAAGTGACTGTAGCGACACCATCTACTATAGTGACACCTTCACGTTCTACTACAGTGACTGTAACCATCTACTAGAATGACTGTAGCGACACCATCTACTATAATGACTGTAGCGACACTATCTATTACAGTGACTGTAGCGACACAATCTACTAGAGTGACTGTAGCGACACCATCTACTATAGTGACACCTTCACGTTCTACTACAGTGACTGTAGGAACACCATCTATTACAGTGACTGTAGTGACACAATCTACTACAATGACAATAGCGACACCATCTACTAAAGTGACTGTAGCGCCACTATCTACTACTATGACTGCAGTGAAAGCATCTACTACAATGACTGTAGCGACACTATCTACTACCGTGACTGTAGCGACACCATCGACAGAGACTGTAGTGACACCATCTACTACAGTGACTGTAGCGCCAGCATCTACAGTGACTGTAGTGACACCATCTACTACAGTGACTGTAGCGACACTATCAACTACACTGCCTGTAGAGACACCATCTACTATAGTGACACCTTCTCCTTCTACTACAGTAACTGTAGCGACATCTTCTACTACAGAAGATGTCGCTACAGGGCGGGACGCCCTACGCTCAGTGGTCGAGGCTGGCCTTGCAGACGGTCCTTTTCTGGACTACCACATTCACTCATGTATATGGCCCTACACCACTATTTAAGGCCGTATTGTATTAAAATATATATATTGTGTCGTTGAAAGGAATTAAATAAAACAGATTAAGGAAAGAATAAAACAGATGTATGAACTGTTCGCAATATCCTGATTTACTAAATGCTTTACGTTTAGTACATGCTGTACCTATAAAATCAAAAAAATCTCTGGTCAACTTGACTTGCAAAGCGTGTAGCCGGTCAACTTAATTCACGAAGAGTGTGTAGTTCTGTTTTTTTTTTATATGTTGAACAGTTGTTTCAGTTCAGTTCAGACAGAAATTTCAACCTTTTTAAGTTATTGCCATAAAACTCGTAACCTATGAGTTTCTCGATAATTCTCATTACTATTTTTTTAATAAATTTACACATCTAATATTTTCCGTGATATGACACTTCAAAAATAGGAAATATTTTTCAAAAAATGGTACGTTTTGTACTACAGTTACTTTATCGACATACTCCATCTACTACAGTGACTGTAGCGACACCATCTACTACAGAGTTTGTAGTGGCACCATCTACTAGAATGACTGTAGCGAAACCATCTACTACAGAGTCTGTAGCGGCACCATCTAC
Source organism: Gerris buenoi (assembly GCA_001010745.2). Classification (NCBI taxonomy): domain Eukaryota; kingdom Metazoa; phylum Arthropoda; class Insecta; order Hemiptera; family Gerridae; genus Gerris; species Gerris buenoi. The sequence goes on along the minus strand of KZ653032.1, from coordinate 113,982 downwards.
TTCAATGATTGTAACGACACTATCTACTACAGTGACTGTAGCGACACCATCTACTACAAAGTCTGTAGCGGCACCATCTACTAGAATGACTGTAGTGACACCATCTACCATAATGACTGTAGCGACAACATCTACTTCAATGATTGTAGCGACACTATCTACTACAGTGACTGTAGCGACACCATCTACTATAGTGACACCTTCTCCTTCTACTACAGTGACTATAGCGACATACTCCATCTACTACAGTAACTGTAACGACACCATCTACTAGAATGACTGTAGCGACACCATCTACTATAATGACTGTAGCGACACTATCTATTACAGTGACTGTAGCGACACAATCTACTAGAGTGACTGTAGCGACACCATCTACTAAAGTGACTGTAAATACACCATCTACTAAAGTGACTGTAAAGACACCATCTACTACAGTAACTGTAGCGCCACTATCTACTACAATGACTGTAGCGACATTTTCTACTACAGTGACTGTAGCGACACTATCTACTACAGTGACTGAAGCGACACCATCTACAGTGACTGCAGTGACACCATCTTACAGTGACTGCAGCGACACCATCTACAGTGATTGTAGTGACACCATTTATTACAGTGACTGGAGCGACACCATCTTCAGTGACTGTAATGACACCATCTACTACAGTGACTGTAGTGACACCATCTTACAGTGACTGCAGCGACACCATGTACAGTGTTTGTAGTGACACCATCTACTACATGACTGTAGCGACACCATCTTCAGTGACTGTAGTGACACCATCTACTACAGTGACTGTAGCGACACTATCTACTACACTGCCTGTAGAGACACCATCTACTATAGTGACACCTTCTCCTTCTACTACAGTGAATGTAGCGACACTATCTACTCATCTTACAGTGACTGTAGCGAAACACTCAACTATAGTGACTTTAGCGACACCATCTACTACAGAGACTCTAGCGACACCATCTACTACAGTGACTGTAGCGACACTATCTATTACAGTGACTGTAGCGCTCCCACGAGTCGTAACTCAAAGATATGAGAGTTATAAGCAAACTAATACTACATAAACACAGGTTTAAAGCATTTTAACATCGTACCGATGCATCGCGATGGACTCTCCACACAGACGTCTTCCCTGTTCAATATACGCTGGCTGAGTGCCGCCAGAACCACGCTGCTCCAAATACCTCCAAATTTTAAGGTTATGCACAACGCGCATGTCTATAAAGAAAATAACCTCCTCGTTCTGACGTCATATACGAAATACCAACATTTAAATCAGATACGAAAAACTAAATTAAGACTTATAAAAATTAATCGTTCATTTACATTTCCTAACTTATAATTATAATTATTATTACATATGTGTTTATTTACATATGGGTTACCACAAACTATTATATTTTTACTAACAAATTACTAAAAGTATTAAAGATATATCTTCTATTGCTTAAAAGAAAAGAAGTAACAGGATAAATCAAGAAAAGTAGGTAGTGTAATCTAGAATGACTTCAATAATAAAAATAATACGGATGTTCAATGTTTACATGACGCTGCAGTGTGGGCAGTGACTTTGCTATTTTTAGGTTTCTGTATAAAGTAAAAAAGAAACCATATATAACGGCTCTGTCTGTCTGTCTGTCTCCGTCCGTTGGCTTGTTTCAATTCATAAACTAGTATTGCTAGAAACATGAAATTTGGCACACAGGTACATCTCGGCATTTTAGGCAACTGGACAAATTTTGGAGTTTTTACACTTAATATTTCCAAGATGGCGACCCTGTCAATATGGCGTGCGACTAAAAAAAGTTTTTAGTTACCATGGCATGTTATATATCAATTTAAAGGTCTTGAAGTGTAGAAAAAGAATATGCAACTATTAAATAACACACGTAATATTTTCAAGATGGCGGCCAATGGCGGGCGACTAAAAAAAGTTTTTAGTTACCATGGCATGCTATACATCAATTTAAAGGTCTTGAAGTGTAGAAAAAGAATATTCAACTATTACACTTAATATTTAAACTTACGTACAGAAACCGGCGATTATCGCCTCACGTACTTACGTGAAGCGCGCCTTACTTGTTTTAATTAAAGATCTACTAATCATTGAACTTATTTAACAGAATTTACAAATATAAACAAATAATTTTAAAATTAAAACGTTTATTTATTAAATACTACTTGTCAAACTATAATATAAAATGTTATAAGATAGAGATAATAGTATAAACTGATATTGCCAACATTATAACTTTTAGACTTTATAGACAACATTATAGACTTTTACCGAAATCGGTACAATAGACCTGCCCGAAATCGGTACAATAGACCTGCCCGAAATCGGTACAATAGACCTGCCCGAAATCGGTACAATAATGCCTCATTTTGCTGCCGCAAGTAGATTAAGTTGATTTTCTGGGCGGCACCACTACAGGTTAGGACTGCTTTTTGTGCCAAGTTTCAACTCTATAGGTTAAATACCTTGGGCGCTACGATGATAACACACATACATACAGACGTTATGCTGAAAACCACTCAGGAGGTCTTAAAAACACCTAAAACGGATAATTCCGTTGAAATCTCGAATACATTTTTTTTTTGTGAAAACAATACTTTCCTACTACAGGTAGTGAGGAAAAGTAAAAATACTCAGACCTACACGGTAATGTTTAGGAACCTCCCATGGAATGTGAGTGTCAGAGACATCTAGCGGCAAAATTATGCAACAAGCTTTAGGGTATACATTCCTCAGAGCAAGGCAGGGCCCCTTCCTTGCTCTGAGGGGTATACGCAGCCTTATATGAAAACAAACTCGCTAATCGAGCGTTAAGATGAAGAATTATTCTCTTTTACTACACTAGGACAGAAGAAAAGAGGAATTATGCAACGCGCATGCGCAAGTAATTTAAGTGCGTAAAGTATCACTTTTCATCTATAAATAGAGATAATCGTAGATAAATTAATGTAATCCCCGCTGGAATCAAGACATGTGTATATATGTAAATAACCTCATCTATTCTAATTCCTAGTGTTGGCATAGGCACATTTGACATTTAAAATAATAAATAACGAATCACTATGAATACGAGGAAGTTTATTTTCGAGTATGTCAGACCGTTTTTTTTTGTTTATATTAATATAGTCGGAACCTAATAGTAAATTTGGACCCCAAGTTACCGAAATTCCTGTGCCTATGCTTCAAAGAGTGCACGAAAACTTAAAAAACCTTACGCAGTGTTTGGAGGATGAGGAGAGCCATTTGTCCGATACTTTGTTCAGAACCATGTAAACTTAAATTTCCCATGTTAATAAATCAGAAAAAATTGGTCATTCTGTTACAATCTGAGTTTTATTACATTTTCAAATCCATGCGTCTGTCGCGTAACACCCACCAGGTTTCTAATCAGACTCTTGACCTTAAAAAGTTAAATAGTTACATGATTTTTAAGATATTATTATATTAAATATTTAATACCTCTGCTTTGACGTATCTTAAGAAAGAAACATTAAAATTTTTAATCTTGTTGTCTTAAACAAGCCATAAGCTCCCTGACGGCACAATATTGCTGCATAGGCTTTTCTATAATCCATTGATCGATTCTGCGGTTCCAGATTAACCTTGTTTTCTTGCATAATAAGCTTTGGGTTATAGTAAAGTTCTGTATCATTTTCATTCACTGTGTGCACCCGCTCTAATCCGTTTCTTGCCCCCACGTTTAACTTCTTGGACATTAATATGGCTTCTCTGTTGTCTTCAGTCTCTAAGAATCCGTGTTATTTCGTGCATACAACTCCTCTAAGCCTCGGTATTTTCGGATTGAGAAAAAGAAACGTAAAAAAACTTCTGTTATGTTCATGTATTCAGTTATTATTAGAACTTTAAAGAGTGTATATCTCATATTGTGGTTCTTGTGCAACTAAATGCAATTTTTAAGTGATCTTTTTATAGATAGTTAATTGTGTTAGTTTTTAATAAAGTGAATTGTGTTCCTATTCGCAGTATTTTTTTTGTGGTACATCGGGGGTGATTTATAACTAGATGAAATTCTGAAATTTAAAGTAACATATTTAATTTTTACTAAGTACTTTAACTGGTAAAAACTTTAATCATTAGCAGATTTTTTACCTTTTTATGATTTCATAGCTCATCCTTGAACCCTTATGCCGAGGGTTAGGTGTCTGTCCCTCCGTCGCAATTTGGTTCATACCTCCCGAAACGTTCAAACTAGAGTTAAATCCCCCACCCCCCACCAGCCACACAAAGTAATTGGATGTAAATGCAATCTGTGATTTTTTTATTCCTTACGCACGCACACAAGTTAATCCGTATATAATTTATCCCATATCGTGATTAAGGATGGGCCTCAATTCCTCTCAGTTTTATTATCTATGATTAGTCTCTATATTATGGATTATTAGAACACCAATAACTGTTCTTGTTTTCCATGTCTTTTCTCGGTTTTAAGCTTTACTTGATGACACGCTTTATTAGCTTTAATTTTTTTCACACTTACATTTGGTTCGTCCGAAACTTTATAACCATTTGAAAGGTTTTTAGCTGTATGTCAGTCTGTGTACACATAACTCCCACAAGCTAAGCTAGAGAGATGAAACGTACTACAAAAATCTGTCTTTAAATGTAATTATGACGCCCAAAACGTCATAAGTATGTGACGTCATTTAATAAATGTCAATTTATTCCGCTTAAATTTGCACCAATTATACCTTTTCATGAGAATAAAATGTCCACTTACATTCTTACATTCTTTTTAATATATGCTTGGACCAAGCCAGCTTTAACTTTACTTTGAAACTACTTGGATCATTTAAATAGGGTATCAAAGTCAAGTTGGATGTGGCCTAACATTTTTGATCAAAGTAGACTTTGATGAAAACAAAAATGGCGCCCACCTGACAAATGATAAGAAAGAGAAGTTAAAAAAATACCAAGATATGAGGTCGTGCTGGGTTTTGTTTATTAGAAGATACATCACCATCACCACTGTTTTAAAACTTAATCAGTACAGTTTAACTAAAATGTTGTAGAGGAAACAACATTTTATAGAGTCACCCTTTACTCTATAGTGTATCAAAGTTCCTCTACTTGGATCGAGTAAACCTTACTTCAAAGTTTTACAAATACTTGTTTGTGGCTGTGGATTAAGTGGATTTTATCTAAGTTACTTGGACCATGTATACTTGGATTGAGTAAACCCGGTTTTACTGAGGGTGTCATGCAGACAGAAATAATTTTTAAGTTGTGTGTAATTTAAAATAAAATTTATTATTGTTACCTCGTTGTACCAAATCAACCTCAAAAATAATTTAACAAATCAAGCTTACAAGGATATTTTAGGAATTTTTATTTGCATATTATTATTATGTTACTATTTAATTCTTTTTAACTTGTTATTTTGTATTATTCCAAGCCCTAGCAATGGCATAAGGCTAAACAATGGCAATGATAATAAAACTTTATCTTGTTATCCTCTTTTAAAGAAGCCAAAAGCTAATCCTTCGTTGGGTATTAATAAATCTCTAAAAAGTTATAAATCGTCATTACAATAATTGAATTAAACGACACTTAACTTATTTCATAACAATTTTTACAACTAACTTTTTTATTAATAACATAACGTTTTTTACGTCATTAATTTCACGATAATTGATTAAAATATTTGAACCTGTTTCAATTCCCGGGGGTCACATTCATTTTCATACGTAATCAAATTTGCACAGAAAGTTAAAATCAATTTAGGAAAATTTATGGGCTACTTTTGACATTCCAAATTTCTTTAAAATAGAATGAGTACTTTTAAATATAAGGATGTTAATTAAAAAAATAACATTTGTATACATATTGGAGTTAAGATAATAGAGGTTGAAATTTATATGAGACCAACTATACATTAATTATATCACATCCTCCAAATTTAATCCAAAAAAAAAATAGATATGTATTTTTTAAATTAAGGGATTTGTAAATATTTTGAAAAAAATGTTGAGAGTGAATGATCAGATTTGACTGAACATATGACATACATGTAACAAGTGACAGACAGCAAGTTTACTTTACATACTTGACCTAGACTTGTTTAAGAATAGTTAACTTGTTCAGTTTGTTATAAAATAAAAGTTAGGTTGGATTGAACATCAAAAGAGTGGTTTTTTTTTTACTTTAATAGGTTATGGACAGGTAAGAAGCCAAATCTAAAACACCTTAGAATTATAGGATCTACTTGCTATGCACACAAACCAAAGGCAAAAAGGAAAAACTCCTCTTAGCGCTCTATGTTGATGATGGACTAATAGCGTCTACAAGTGAAGAAATGGTTAGGAAATTCCTTGAAGAGCTGAGAAAAGAGTTTCAAATAACAGTTAAGAAGCCTGGAACATATTTTTTAGGTATCGAAATTGAAACAAAAGAAGATGGTTCAATAAAATTAAATCAGAAGTCCTATGCAGAAAAGGTGTTAGAAAGATTTAATATGAGTTTATGTAAACCTGTAGCAACACCGATTCTTGGAGAGGGAGAGAATTTTCAATCAGGGAAAGAGGAAAAGGAAGAAGGAAATTTTCCATACAGGCAAGCAGTTGGTGCTTTGATGTATTTGATGACTGCGACAAGACCAGATCTAGCTTATGCTGTGGGGGTAGTATCAAGAAATCTTGAGAATCCTACCAAGATGGATGTTGTCAAAGTCAAGAGAATCTTTAGGTATATCAGAGGAACTACAGATTATGGAATAACTTACAAACCAAATCATCAGAGTGGTATACTTGAATGTTTTAGTGATGCAGACCACGGTGGTGATAATACCAGTGGAAGATCAACTACTGGAGTGATCTGCAAGTATGCTGGAGGAGCTATATCATGGCTCAGTCAGCGTCAAGTTTCAGTTGCAATATCAACTACTGAGGCAGAAGTTGTAGCAGCAAGCGAGGCCGCTAGGGAAGCTGTGTGGCTCAAACGTTTATTCAAAAATTTAACAGCTATGAAGAAAATACCGGTTCTACATGTTGATAACGAGGCATCGGTGAAGCTAGCTCAGAACCCCGAATATCATCGTAGAACTAAGCATATCAAAATAAGACACTTCTTCGTCCGGGAAAAGGTACTGGAAGGAGAAATTGAAGTAGAAAAAATTTGCACACAATTTAATGTAGCAGATATGATGACTAAACCTTTGCACAGACCAAGACTCAAAACTCTGTGTAATGAGGTTGGACTTAACTAAACAGACTGACTCTAGAAAACGTGTGTGTGTGTAGATGAATGTTTCAGTGTGTGTGTTCAGACAAATAGGGAAAGTGTTGAGAGTGAATGATCAGATTTGACTGAACATATGACATACATGTAACAAGTGACAGACAGCAAGTTTACTTTACATACTTGACCTACACTTGTTTAAGAATAGTTAACTTGTTCAGTGTGTTATAAAATAAAAGTTAGTGTGGATTGAACATCAAAAGAGTGTTTTTTTTTACTTTAATAAAAAATTTATCCTGATATCAAGTATAGAATTCTCTCTATAGGCATTTTTTAATTTAGAGTCCTAAATAGTCGTTCTTTTGAATGACCACAATGCTTCCTTTACCTCTGTTAAGCTCGGAAGCAATAAGAAAAACAAATACATAGAGTATATTTTTTGTAAATTTACCATTCGAAGATAAGGAAAGAATAAATATAAGAAAAACGCCTTACATATTAAACCTAACGTAATCCTGCAATATATCGCTCTCTCCTAAGGCTTCTTAAGACTATATATATTTGCAAAGTATTTCTATTTTACCTTTTCACATACGCAGTATACTTAAAGAGATTTTCGTTGTAATTTCAGTAGTAACTTATTGTTAAATCTACAGGAGAATATTTCTAACACCTATGCGTCAAAACTTAACAAAATAACAAACATTATATTTTATAACCAATTGTAAAATTACTTTTGTTACTCTGTGCAACAAAATAAATAGTAGGAAATCGCAGGAGTTTGCAAAATAATGATAAAAACAATTTCAGCTTTTTATAATTTATTATTTAAGTGAGAAGTAAGAGCTGATAAAATATTTAAGTATTTGCAGAAATTCACTTCACGTATAATAATACTTTTTTATTTATTAAAGAACTGCTAGGTTTTATGAGGCCATCATCAGTGTCGTTATGGAAGACATATTGAATTATTAAATAAATCAGAAAAAGGTAGATAAACATAAGACTATTGCTGGTCTCCATCATCCGCACTGATGACGACCTTATAAAAATGTTTAAAGCAATTTACTGACTAGGTATATATTTTTGTTATATAATTTCTTCAAAGCCTTTTAACCATTCGAATTCTTTTGTAAATATGCCATACTCTATTTTCATATCTTTTGCTAGAAAAGAAAATATTTTAACACTGGCATAGCTCTTTCAGCCTATGAGCTATTTTTTTCCTGGTCCTACATTTTCACTATAGAAATCATAATTAATACTTTTGTTTATCCTACACCCAGCCGATTTCCATAAGTGAAGTCCATACGTGCCATAAGTGCCGAAGTCCATACGGCAACGACCACTCCAATATAGTCTAGGTTTAAAGTTTAAAGGAATATTCTGTTTTAGTTGTGTTTTTGATTACAACTGCAGTACATGCTGATAGGTGTTCACCATCCATTTTTATGAAAAACAATACAATTGCAAAAGTAGGGCCAAAACAAAGCAATGAGATTTTCCATACTGGTGTATTGTAACAAATACTTCTTCATTCTTTGCATCAATAGTTCTTTACGAGAATCTTATGACCATTGCATATTTCGTAATCTCTGTTTTTCACTTACATTTACAATATATTATGTGACAATAAATTGTTAAACTCTTTCACCCATAAAAGAATCAATATGACAATTATGCATTCTATCTTCGCCTCTTGCGTTTCCGATCAGAATTTCCTAAAATTCAGAAAGCTTATAACACGATTGAGTTAATTAGTTTTAATTGAGTTAATTTCACTGTTGTTAATTAGTCCATTTTTTTCGATACTAATACTGATAAAGGTGTTAACTACCCCACATTACGGTATAATCTGGTAACTTTTAATAAATGAACTTATTTTTAGAATCCTGTAGGACCGTAGTTGATGATGAACACTTGACAGCACTTAAAATTATTATTTTCTGTCAGCGATTGTTAGTTGGTTCTATAATGCCCACTTTACAAATGAGGCGCTATTAGATCTCATAAACGTATAATCTTATCTAAGGTGCTTCAGGAATGTGTGGCAATGACTCAAATCCCTCCCCCCCCCCCTATCCCACCTCTAAAAAAAAAAACTTTTTCAAGAGGTTTCCATATTAGAGATATATCGTTTTTAGTGAGGTATATATCAGTTTATAAACTCATCGCTTTTATTGGCGCCTCAGCGAAACTATACACTTAAACTCTTAGCCGTCAGTACGATAGTACATCAATTTAATCCCACTCATTCTTTTCAAAAGAACGGACATAATAATCTTTTCTTTCGTAATTTTTATTTTCATTTGTTTTTAATCAATGCCTAGGGCATTGTTTAAACGATATGTGGTTGATACGAGTGTGTTTTTTTCATCATAAGCCTGAAGTTAATATCTAATAACAATCATGTGGAATTTTAAATTATATCAAATTTATTAATGAAGTGTTTTCTGTGATAAAAGGACAATAAAATGGCTAAAGCAGCAGGCTTTTGTAACAAGGTAAGTGCAATAAGTAACATTAAATAAATGTATAATTTTATAAGACAGCTTCAATGTGTTACAAAATCTATTTGTCATTAGACAAGTACGATATGGTGATAACTATATTTAAAGTTAATCTACTTAAGTTAATACTATGTTAAGCCTAATATAAATACATCTAATAGATAGTGTATCCACTTCCCTTTTAGAATATTTTAAAATATAATATTAGACTACATACTACATTAGTTAGGAAAAACAATTTATCTTTAATTTTCTTAATCGTGTACATAAGTTCGGTGGCTGATCTAAGCTTGATAGAATATAGATTTTATTCAATCAAACATACAATTTTTATCTCCAAATTTTAAGGAGTTGGCCTACAGAATTTTTTAAGGAAAGTAAACTAGTAACTCTCGGTGCTAAAATTAGTAAACATATGAGCTCACAAGTAGCTCCATATTGTAATTGTGGAGTTTGTAGCAAATGTTTAAAATGCGGCAATATTTGTATTAATTGATAAATATGTCTGCCAATAGTCTTGAACTCGCAGTTATGGCATTTTACCAACCAAAATGCCGACTAAATACAGTAGAACCCCGAAAATCCGAACTAATTGGGACCAGGGTCAGTTCGGATTTCTGAATTGTTCGGATTATCGGGGGGTCTTGTTTTATTGTCGATTAAAATAATTAAATTGTTACTGGAATAGTTTATAGGTATGTTCTAACGTTCCAGCACGAGAAATACCCAGTATTTCTGATAATAGAAAGAGATATAGAATAATTATGATTATGTTAGTACATTGACAAACCTTTTTCGGTATTCGGTTCATTAGAAATGTAGGGTGGCAAGTATAAAGGAAGAGTATTTCTAGAAATGCATTAAATACGATTGAGAATAGGAGACGGTTTTAAGAAACATGTAGACACGGCTAAACGCAATTCCGGGAAATTTCACCTAGCCGTAAGTTTGAAATGTCTACTAAAACAATAGTTCTCTGAAAATCCTGCTCATTTAAAACCATTATCAGATTTTTTTTTTT
>KZ653032.1:77414-90491 GCA_001010745.2 Gerris buenoi | reverse complement strand
AGGGGATATTGGGGGGCCGGGGGTCCTCCCCCGGAAAATTTTGAAAATATTACCTCTCAAAACAGCGATTTTATGCATTTCTGATATGAAATTTGGTAGTCGTTGCCAAAAAAAAGTATGATCAAGGGGGGGGCGGTCGCCACCCCTGCCCCCCCTTTAATCCGCCACTGCGCACTTTTAACCAATTACTATGTCTCTGGATTAGGAAAATAAATTATTCAAGACCTTTATAGCTTAATGTCTGTTTTGAAATTAAATCAATGTTTATTATGTTTTTTTTTTAAATGCTATAATTGGCTTGAATTTTTAATGATAATAATAATGGGTTCATTCCCATCTCGGGTAGACTTGACCCGACTTTTGTACGTATGATCAGCAAATAAATTAATTTTTATTTATATTTTCAGTGGTGAAACTGGAGCTGGTAAAACTGAAAGTACTAAACTTCTTCTTAAGTTTTTAGCATCCGTCAGCTGTAAAGATTCATCAATTAGCAATAAAATCATCTTATCTAATCCTATTTTAGAAGGTAAATCCAAAATATTTTGCATTTATAATGCAAACTATTAGTTACTATTAATGTGAAGTAAACTTAATGCTTATAAATTCTAGGCAATGATATTTATTTACCGGCTCTATATTATAATGTAATTGATTACATTAAATTAAAAATATATTGTTTTCTTTCTTGATTTTAGCTTTTGGAAACGCTAAGACGACAGAGAATGATAATTCTTCGAGATTCGGGAAATATATAGAGTTGTACTACAGCGACGGTAATGTCTGCGGTGCTAGAATCCAACATTTTCTTCTGGAAAAATCCAGAGTGAAAGATCAGAACAAAGGAGACAGGAACTACCACGTCTTTTACTTTTTGTTTACTGGACTAACTTCTAAAGAGAAAGCCGATTTTGGACTTAAATCCTTAAGTAGTTACAACTATTTGAAAAAGGTGTCTTAATTGTTTAGATAATGATTCTATGTTTATGAATAAATTGAAGCTCTACGTTAGTTCTTTCATTTAGTAAAACTATGGTGGGACCGTCACATCATTATAATGTAGTTTAAGTTTTAGACTTTTATGTGGTTGTGGTTTATTTTTTATACGTATGCTTAAAAACTCTCTTAGCTTTTTCTTTTCAATCAAAGTATAATAGCACTCTCTTATTATCTCTACTATTGCTCTTCATTCATTTTATTTAAATTAACGTTTTTGCCTTAGGGAGGTGACAATTTAAAATCTGATAAAAATGAAGAAATGGAATTTAAAAATTTGAAAAAATCCTTGGGTGAACTAAACTTTGAGGATGAAGAAATCGGAGAGATCTTTAAACTTCTAGCAGTTATTATACATCTTGGCAACTTTATATTCACTCCAATTGTAATCGGTATGATCTTTAATATTTATTTTTATTTTTAACAGCAAGAGTCTTCTAGTTTTACCGTCATAGTTATAAAATAAATTTGATCTTTTGCAGAAAACAATGACGCAACTGAAGTAAAGAAGTGTGATAGTTTTAAAACTGCTGTGGGTCTGCTAAATGTAACTGAAGATCTTCTTTTCGACGCATTGACGAAAAAGAACATCATTGTTGGAGGTCAGCACTTGGTAAGATTTTAGTCTTATACTTATAAAAAACTCATAATCTATTAAGGTATTGTCTAATGCCTCGTTTACATTCAGCTACTTCCATTGCTCCTCGCACTGTTGTATTTACTCCTCAAAACACTTCTGTAACAACAGCAAGGGCAGTGAGTGTTTACATTCTCCCTTAAATACTTACTTCCCGTTTTACTTCGAAGAATGGAGGGCGTCGAAGAAAATGTAGCTTCAGCGACATCTTGTATTTTGCCTTTTATATTAAACAGTTTCTTTCGACACTTCATTTGTGGATATTGCCGAAATAGTCACAAAATTATTTAGCGTTAAAGTTTCAAATGTCTGGTGACAGATATATCAAAACTAAACACTGGGAATGTTTATCTTAAAGAGGTACTATTGCTGCAAATTCCAGCGCAGTCGGAACATTTTTCTATTTTTCTTTCTTTTTTTTACGAATTTTTGATACAATTGCTAACGCAGCAAAATGGGTTTTGGCAAGTAAGTAGAAAAGCAGAGTGTAAACATTCCCTGCCACTAGCGCCAACTATCTTTTGACTCACGCACGAAAAACCACCAACGAGGGAAGCAACGGGCAGCGTGAGTAATATGCCCACACTGTATAATAAATTAATAAAATATCATTTATTTATTCCAGAAATCATATCTAACTCCAGAACACGCTTGTTCAAACAGAGATGGTTTTGCTACAACGCTCTACGGTCACATTTTTTCTTTCATACTCAATAAAATAAACAAGATCATACATAATCATTCATCTGAAAAGAAAAGCTCCATTGGAATCTTAGATATTTTTGGATTTGAAAATTTTAATAACAACAGGTTAGAATAACTTCTTAAACATGATTCTAATGTTACCTATATAGTTATAGAAGAAACTATTTGTCACATTATTTACTGCAGAAGTGTATATTTATTTTTCAACTTCATTAATTATTTTAGGTGATACATATTTTATATTAAATATCTAATTTATCTTTTGTTTTCTTTATCACATTTTTTTTTTTTTTTTTTTTTTTTGTTAAATATTGTCCCAAAAAATATGTACTTTCTTTCTCTTAAGAATTTATATTCTTTCGCAACTATTATGTTTAGGGGGAAAATATTCAAGTAAAAATTGTTTATTATGTAATTATCTATAAATTTGGTTCTTAAAGTTTTCTCTCTCTGTGCAACCACAAAGGCACAAAATGACCATTTATATCTCAGCGGGGGTAATTTTCTTCCCCTCAGCGCCCATCGAGGGGAATTACATATTGCGTGTTGGCAGCGCCAGTTACTATCAGCGTTGATCTCTGGACAAAGGTGGTAGGTGTAGAAAAACTAGAAAGTCATAACCTGTCCAAGTTATTAAATGTGAAGACTCTGCTTCTTTACCCAGTGACTATATTCAGTGACTATATTTACGTAATTGATGGCGGTTTCTTACTTCACAGTATCATATGGACACGACCACCAATTTATGAGGAAGTGTTTACGAGCTATGAATAGTATGTGAAGTCACATTATGGAGATGACTGTACTATCGAATTTGATGGCAACCCAATCCAACCAATTATTAAGATTTGTGAACAGAAAAGAAGGCAGCTTAGAGAACTTCCACTAACATTAAAATAAACAACAATTCCTTAACAATAACAACGCAGGCTGACTTTTTATCAAATAGCAGCAACAAGGAACAAAGTATTGATATTTTAACAAGTCTTTTCAGGAAATCAAATATTACAGTTAGCCAAGCTAAATCGGATGCTGACTGTCTCATTATTTCAACAGCCATTGATATAGCAACAGCGGGTTTTAAAGTTGTCGTTGTTGGCCAGGGCACCGGCCTCCTACTTCTGCTTCTGCTTACATCAAAGATAGGTATGACTGATTCAATATTCTCCTATCGTCCAGCGTCCATCTTTAAAACGGAGCTTTGCGACTGTGTTCAACATATCTCGGCAAAAAGAAGCCCTAGGTGAAATCTGTGATGTTCTTCTTTTTGTACATGCTGCGTCTGGGAGTGTGGCTCCACATCAGGAGTATATAATCAGGGTAAAATGTAAAATCAAATGTATAACATTCAAGAACACTCCAGACCTGAGCTGACAGAGTTTAGTCTGCCCTCAACCTCTAAAGATGACATTCTATCTGCCGGAGAAACATTTTTATTAAATCTGTATGGTTACTGAAAGAGTGAAAGTCTGAATGAAGTCAGATGTTACAAATATAATAATATAATACTAAACAACATGTGACCTTGCACTGATCTCTCCAACCAGCGCCAGCGCGTCCGCTGCCCAATACTCGTTTCGAGTATACTTACAAGTCTATTAAACAAAAATTTTGAATATTCCAAACATATATGCTAATATTCCCAAGAACCAAAACTTAAAAGGTTTTTTATGCCTCTACGGTTGGTCAGAGAGAGAAAACTATAAGAACCAAATTTATAGGTAATTACATATTAAACAATTTTTAGTTGAACATTTTTTTCCTAAACCTGTTAGTTAAGGCTATAATAGTTAAGCTTGTAGAAGCAAAAAATGGTATTTTGGCCGCTATTTTCCAAGATGGTGGCTTGAGCTCAACTTTTTTTCGGGGAGTTTATAGGATTTCAATCAGGATACCCCAGAGATAATTTGTACAAAGTCTCTTGCTTGTATGACGCATTTTTGAAAACAGCAAACAGCCCTTTTTTGCTTAAAATTACTGGACTATAATTCAAGTGGAGAAAACAACCTTTTAACCAACATCTTACGTTCTAACGTAACGATTTTAATAAAAATGTATATACATTGTCTAATGTTCATTTAAACCAGGCATGTAAAATTTCAACTTGATACAAGCAGAAGTTTTTGCGCAGTGAAATGATTAATTTATAATAATCGTTTAAAAGCTTCTGCGGGTGGTTGAGATTCTTGGAGTGTATTTTTTATCTGGGAAGGTAAGCTTTGTACCAAATACCCCCACTCTAGCCTCCTCCACTCATGTTATCCTTATGTTGTTACTTATGTTATACTTATGTTGTTAACTATGACATCCATCATGATTAATAATTCCTTAATATAAATATTCAGTATTTTATTGCAATTCGTATGCGATGCCTAGTAAAAATGAGATTATATAAAAAAAAAATCCTACAGTTATACTGAGTCATTTTAAATCTGGAACTATTCGCACTGCAGTAACTTATCGATTTAGTTTTATAATTCTGTTACAGTTTTGAGCAACTATGTATTAACTTCTCTAATGAGTTTCTTCAGCAATTTTTCGTAGAGAATGTATTTAAAATCGAACAAGTGGAATATCAGAAAGAAGGAATACCTTGGAAAGATTTAGAATTTACAGATAACCAAGCCACTCTGGAAATGCTTTCTTTGGGTAAAACAAGTGTATTGAATCTTATTGAGGAACAGACTAAATTACCACAGGTTAATATTACTGACATTACGTGGTTTTATTTGTTGGAACACGTTTCTTATAAGCACTTTTATTAAGTGCATTTTATTATAAATACTCTTAATTAATATTTACTTACCTTTAATTAGCATTCTTAAACTTGCATCAAATAAAATCCATTTCCAAAGTATAAATATTAAGTATCAACAAATATCTTTTTCTAGGGAAATGACAAAAGTTTTCTTGTTAAATGCAATCAAGTGCACATGAAGCATCCTGCTTACATAAAGCCTAGAGGCGACTTGGCTCTTCAGTTTGGTATCAAGCACTATGCTGGCTCAGTTACGTATAATGTTAAAGGTATTTATAAAAAATAATCTGTTGATACGAGTATTATCAAAAATAGACTGCCATTTGGTGTGGCACATAGCTTTCTCGCATCTTATCACGTAATTTATTGATTTTATAAATTTACAAGCCATTATTGTCTTTTTTTCTAATTGTTTCCCCCGTTTTTTTAATGTGTAACATTTTTTTTTTGATTTATGCATAAATTAAAGTATCAACTTAGCAAAAGTTAAAGAGCGCAGGTGGTGAAATTAATCTAAGACTATCTGTGGACTACTTTCAATAAACTATAAAAGTTTCATACAAATTAGATACTACTTTTGAAGCTATAGGGGTAAATAAATGCATGTGGAAAAGAAACAAATTAGCGCAGAAGGTTGAAACTTATATGGGGCCAACTATAGGCTAATTATGACCTACCCTACAAATTTCATTAAAATCAGACGTGTAGCTTTTAAGATATGTTACAGTGGCGGCGATAAGGCCCCGCAGACCCCGCGGCGCGGGGGGCCCTTAGAAGGGAAATAGAGGTGCCCCCAATAAAAGTTTGCAGGGGGCCCCCAATATATTACCGCCGCCACTGATATGTTATACGCAAAAATTGAACGACAGACCGACAGACAGACACGGAACCAAAAATGTTCCCTTATGTCTGAAACGGACTTCTGTCTTGAAATTTATGAAATCGGAGACTTAATTAACGATCACAAAGCTTCCGTTACCTTTGGTAAGCAAAATGATATATTAAAATGATATATTAATGATATATATTATGATATGATGATATGATATATATGATATATTAAAAAAAAATTGCATTGATCGACTGTAAGGTGAATAAAAAATGTGAGGTGAAATGAAATGTTTTAGAAGTACGATGAATTGAAATTGATGAATTCATCAATTCTATACACCTTTAGACTTACTGCACAATTATGCTCCTCTATATATATGCTACACTAATAACGCTTTACCTTTGTTTCCAGGTATGATAGAGAAGAACCGAAGTGAACTTAGCTGTGAATGGCAAGAAGTTATAAACGCTGGTGGAAGCGACTTAATAAAGACTTTGTTTGCAAATCAAGCTCCAGTAAGAAGATCTGCTCCCAGTCTTTCTGAATCTTATCGTAAGTCACTAGATGGACTTATGAAGACACTGTCTGCAGCCAACCCCTTCTTCATCCGATGCCTCAAACCAAATCTTGAAAAGAAACCTATGGTACGCGTAGAATATATTACTGTTTAAATTTTTAAGATTATACTAATTGACTTAACTTCAAAAGTAAAGATATTTTACTCAATATTACAATTCCTTAAGTTAAACAAACAAGTAAAGGAAATTATTCATAATTTTATGGCCTACATTTAGGAACTGTGTGTTTGGTAAGAAAGGCTGTGTTCAAGCGAGGAAAGTTAACGCTTTTAGTTTCATCAAATAATATTGGTTTTTGGCTGATTAGAAAAGCTTTTATCAATAGATTCGTAATTATTTTTCTCTGAATCAGCTTTGGGATAATATGATGTAGATTTCTTAAATTCTAAATTTATCGAAGAGGTGGATTGATAACAATAATTTTTTAGTAATTAAAATTTTAGTTTATTGATCATTTATATTAATTGTAGGTATTCGATCATGCGTTCAGCTACCGGCAGTTACAATACTTTGGATTCATGGCTACTGTAATGATACGAAAGGCAGGATACCCAGTTCGATACACCTTTAACGACTTCGTTCAAAAGTATCACCCCCTTCTAAAGGACAAGAAGCTCAAAAGCGTAATCTTCTATTACTTTTATAATAAAACATTTCCATAACAATGTTTTTTATTTTACTTCATAACTAATTCTCTGTTCTTATTCTTCAGGGCCCTACTCCAAAAGACACGACACTTATTATCTGCAAATCTTTTTTGAAAGATACTGATTACAGGCTGGGAAAAACAAAAATATTCTTAAAAGACCATCATGACATAGCATTGGAAAGTGTTAAAAATCGACATTATACTGTTAGTGCTACAGTAATTCAGAAGAACTGGAGAAGGATGAGAAACGAAAGAAGGTTATTTACTATTTATTTATTTTGTAGAAAACAAATATATATATATTTTTTAACTTTGTTTTCTGCGCAGCAATTTTGTCAAAGTGCCTTTAATAAATAACTTGGTTTTGGTGAATCCACGTCACGTAGGATTTGAAGTCCAACGTTTCTCTTCCATTAGTGGAACCGTATTCAGATGGTGTGGTGCAATATAATGCTAACTAACTTAATCATTAAAATACATTCCTAATTTTCAGACTTCAAGAGAGGAAAAAAGCTGCTCTAGTTATTCAGAAGAATTGGAGAATGCGCCAACACAGAAAACAATTTTTAAAAATGAGAAATGCTATTATGCGCTTACAATCGAAGATTAGATCAAGGCGGCAAGCATATATTTTCTCCAGCATTAGATATAAAATTATACATCTTCAGGTTTCTATCTATAATTTACCTACTTATTTATTTATAGTTATTCTATTTATAATACTTACTTACTTAAAGATGCTATCACGCCGGGCCTTGGGCGCATAGTGCCATAGTGAAGTTTTTCCAGTCCTTACGATTTCTGGCTAGGTCCTTAACTTGTCGCCACGTAAGGTGCTGATTCGTGCGGCTGATTTCATTGTGAAGGCTGCGACGCCAGGAGCCTCTAGGTCTCCCTCGTCTCCGACACCCTTGAGGGTTCCAGTCTAGGGCTTGCCTAGATATCTCATCGGAATCCTTACGCAGAGTATGGCCAATCCACCTCCAATTTCTCTTCCGGATCTCAATTTCAACAGGTCTTTGGTGGCATGTAAGCAAAAGTTCTGCATTTGATATCCATCTGTCCGGTCACCATTTTTAGGGTCCGTTGGCAAAAGCCAAGGATCTGGCCCCTTATATTTGTCCGTGTGTCTGTCTGTCTGTCCGTCCGTCGCATTCTCTCACGGCTACACCTTTCGTCCGATGATTTTGAAATTTGGCATGTATATGTCTTGTACCTACCCACGCATGTTAAAAATATAGTGACTAAAAAAAAAATATAAAAAACTTAGGGGTTAAATTTTTTTAATTTTTTCTCGACAATCGTGAGGGGTATCATATTAAAGGGTACGTCGAGCTGATTACAAAAATATATGATTCTTTGGTTATAACTTTGATAGGGCGAGCGTAGGCACGTTTGAAGTGGGTCTGAAACGTGTCCCCCCCATCTATCTCGCTTATGTGAAGTGCAAAAAATCTGAAAAAATTCCTGAAAATTCTTCGACCAAAAGTAAATATTCCCCTTTTTTGGAATTTTGGAAAAAAAATAGTTTACTTTTTATAGGCAAAATACGGTTTTTTATAGTTATGGTATTTTCGATGTATTTATATGGCTGTTTTTCGGTTCAATGGCAAAAAAATACTTCATCAGAAGTTTGTTTATGTGTTTTGAGAATATCAGACCCATAGGATAGTTCAAAGTAAGCTTTTTAGTATTTTAAAAAACACCATCAATAGGGTACTACTTAAACAATACAGTGTTGCCTACGGACCCTCGCTGTGTATGCTGACTAGCACACACTTGACCTGTTTTTATTTTAGTATTCTGCGAAGGCACCTGTTAATAAAGACCTGCAATTTGTTTGTGGTTTCAGTTGAAACTAGCGAAGTCTCACAGCCATATACTAGTACAGACTTAACGTTCGTGTTGAAGATTCGGATTTTCGTGTTGTTTCCAAAGCACGAAGAGTGCCATATGTTGTTTAAAGCTGCAAAGCTCCTCTTGCTTTTCGTATCCTCATAGCAATATCAAGTCTTGCACCTCCATCTTGAGCAATCTGACTTCCAAGGTAGGTAAATGAGTCCACGTTCTCAATATTATGGCCCAGTGATTGAAAGTTCCCTTGATGTGCAACATTCACCTTAAGAAATTTTGTCTTTTTGACATTGATTTTTAAGCCTGCTTGCAAATATCTCGTTGAGAGGTCATCTAGTTTGGCTTGCATGCTACTGCGTTTAGTTGACAAAACAACAATGTCATCTGCGTAGTCCAAGTCATCTAGAGGGTCCATCTTAATGGGATGCCATAATAAACCTCGGCTCTTTTTGGAGTCTAAGCTTGCAACTAGAACTTCGTCGACTGCGATGAGAAATAGCAACGGTGAAAGCACACAGCCCTGCCTTACCCCAGCTTTGACATTTATTGTGTCTGACAGAGCTCCATTATGAGATTCGCGGAATTTAAATGCTTCGTATTGCTTCTTGATTAGGGTGCATAGTTTCTCTGGAATCCCTTTACGAAGCATAGCATCCCATATATTCTGGTGCTGCAGTCGATCGAATGCTTTCTCGTAATCTATAAATACCAGGTAGAGGGAATCTTGAAATTCATTAATTTGCTCTATGATCATTCGAAGCGTGGCAATGTGGTCTGTGCATGATCGTCCTGATAGAAACCTGCCTGTTGCTTACGGAGGGTAGCATCAACTTTACCTTCTATGCGGTTTAATATTACTTTGCATAGAACTTTTAGTACCACCGGCCACCGAGAGAAGCATGATGCATACCTCTCCAGTTGCCACACTCCGAGAGATCTCCCTTTTTAGGGACTTCTACAAGTATTCCCTCCATCCAATCATCTGGAAAGGTTTCTGACTCCCAGATTTCTTTAAATAAACGATGGAACAGGCTAGCTGAGAAATCAGGGTCGGCATTAATAATCTCAGCAGAGATTCTGTCAATTCCCGGTGCTTTGTTTATAATAGGTTACTATTATTCTATTTATTTGCTAAATAACACAATTTTAATTATAATTATATATTTTAACAAAAGGTGTTGCGAATCAGTTGTTCTAGTTTTGATGAAACAAAGATTAACAGATTTAAAGCACTAAAGTACGGAGTTTACAAAAGTATATTCCTTTCGAGCTTACCAAAGGTAACGAAAGCATTTTGATCGTTCTGGAGAGCGAAAAATTGCTAATATTATTATTTCCCCTATTTCAAAAATTTACCCGGATAGAAATCCGTTTCAGGCATCAGGAAACATTTTGGGTCACGTGTCTGCCTTTCTGTTATTTAATAAACATTTTTCGAATCGCCATAATATTTAAATAAAATGGTTGTGCTTGAAATCTCACGGAAAAAAGTGTTTCGCTTGTATTGTAAACATAAAATTATTAATCGCCAGAGGAACTGACGATGTAGAAAATCCATAATGAACGTGAAAACTTAAATCAATTATTTTAGGGCAAGTTTATCAGATCAAATTGCTATTCTAAGTTTTATATCTCTGTAATCTCCTCTTTAATACCTTTCATTTAAACCCCACTCAAAAAAAAAAAATAAATAAATAAAAAATCAGGTACGTGGTACCTCGGAAATTTTCCTCACTTCAGAGGCCACAGGAGGGAGCCGCAGGAGAGAGCAGCATTAGGCGAGCTCAGTACTTGGATGGGTGACCGTTCTAAACTTATTTTAAAAGAATATTATGTTACTAGGCTGTGAAGTGAGTTTTTCTTTACCGCGGCAATTAAAAAAGGAAATATTGCCAAGGTAAAGAAAAACCACTTCTCAGTCGCGTAGCATATGCTATTTTTTCCGAGGTAGCAAACAATGAAAAAACTAAATATAATTATTATAATAATAACAAATATTAGTTCAAACTTAAGATTTTAAAAAAAGAATCCTTTTAAAAAATGATCCGAGAATGATCTGAGAAGAATCCTTGAGAATGATCTAATAATGATTATTAATAATGAGTAAGGAATGATCCGAGAATGGTCCGAGAGTAATCCTTCAGAATGATCTAATAAAGATTATTAATAATGAATAAACAATGATCCGAGAATGATCTAACAATGATCCGAGAATGGTCTGAAAATAATCCTTGAGAATGATCTAATAATGATTATTAATAATGAATAAACAATGATCCAAGAATGGTCTAACAATGATCCGAGAATGATCAAACAATGATCCGAGAATGATCTGAGAATTATCCCTATGATGAATGAACACAATAACACAAGCATTGTTCTACGAAATATATATTTGGACTATTCATTCTATTATTAACTATAATCGATAATTGATGGATACGTTTGAATTAGACTATGTAAGCTTATTAAAGAAAACTAAAATTACCTCATCGTCGCTCATTGGAGGACTTTCAATTCCAGCCGTACTCGTTTCTTCAGTCGACGGCTCTCGGGTTCGATGCCTGTTTAGTGCCTAAACATAAACATGAATACCAAGTCAGCATATTATTTTAATTTAGGACATTTCAAAACATAATTCTACGTTATAATAATAATAACTTAAAATATTAAAGTACAAGTATCAAATGTTTTAATAAATAAAATAAGATATGAGATTCTCCAATTTGTGATAGTGACTCATGAGAGAGATTGATATGGAAATAAATAATCAAGATGGAATAAAGATCAAGATTTAGGTAGAAACAAAGAAGGAATAGACAATTGCGAGTAAAATAGAGTACCCACTTAACGCATTATCTATCGAGTCTGAATTCGTCACTGTTGTCCTATAATTGTAGAACAAAACATAAATAGTTATAAGAATTGGAAAAAAAATTATAATAAGAATTGGAAAAAAATTATAATAAGAATTGAATAAATATTAATAAAAATTGAATTATATGAAGAGGCCCACCTAAGCCTCTTCAAAGAAATAGGTTGAAATTAACTTTAAGTAACATTGTATAGACAAATTATAAATCTATATCCAAGTTCGCTGCGTTATGTTCACTCTTATTGAGTACAGTGAACAATTACAATGAACTAGTATCTTTATAAGTACTGATAATTCATAATGTATGCGCAGGTCGCAGGTCCCCTTAAAAAGTAAAAAATATATTATATAATATTCACTCACATTCATGCATTCGTAATACAAGATTAAAATCGATAAAAAGAAATATGAGCATTAAGTTTAATATAAAAAAAAAAAATATCGTTTAAATCTGCAGCAATCATTTCATTGCTTCAGCTAAAACAGATGACAGATTTCATTTGAAAGGTGGGAGTAGAGTAAAAAAGAAAAATACTCCTATGACTACACTTTTTTAACAGTTTTGGGAATAAAATAACTATGATTCATGATAATTAAATAATAATAAATTAGTTTAATAAAATAAATACAATAATTAAGAAATAGATAGAATAACTGAATAAGGCTCAATTACATTAGATGTATTTTTACAAATATACTTTAGGCCACTGCCTTTTCAAATGTCTTGGAGGGTTACCTAAAATATACGGAGAGGATAGGAATTGTATAAGAGGATTTGGGTAGCGGGATAAGGATTCATTGAATTTTTACAACGAGGTCGGAGTATCTTTCGGGCCAAAAGGCATGTTGGAGAGTAAGGTTAGAATTTTAAAAAGGAACACCGGGTTATTTTTCTTAGGATTTTTACAGTAGGATTTGAAGTCGACGGGAATTAAAAGACGCTGCCCCTCAATTTTATTCAAACCCTAGGTCCTAGCTGGCTTTTATACTAAATTATTAATGCGAGGCTTTTTATTTAGAGAAAGAAGACCAAGATGTGGTATGTCAGTGCATATGTTTTAGAGTTTTAGTATGCGAAGTATTTGAAACTTATTAGCTAATTTTAAAGCAGGTTTAATAGTATATTATGTTACTAGGCTGTGAAGTGAGTTTTTTCTTTACCGCGGCAATTACATTTACTGTCGAGCGAAGCG